>JAULBS010097405.1:0-16548 GCA_032355785.1 Symmetromphalus regularis | reverse complement strand
GGGTCTTTTATATGCACCGTCCCATAGACAGGACAGCACATACCATGGCCTTTGATAAACCAGTTGTGGACCACTGGCTGGAATGGAAAATAGCCCATACTGCAAATGGGTCCACTGAAAATGATCGATGCGACAACCGATTGGTTCACAGGCAGACACGTTACCATTTGAGTTAGATCCCACGCCCCTTACTGTTAATGCATGTGAGAGTTATAGGTCATGGAACTTCGTAAATTTGGATTGAGAAATTTCCGTTAGAGTTCAGTAACAATATATGGAGAAATGCAGTGTTATGAAATACAAAAATGCCTGATGGCCACAGATTAAACACATGATTTTATAGGTTGTAATATGGAACCTCTTCTACTACATCAGTTATCCTGCACATAAGTAGTTAGAACACATATTATGACACTTTTGGATTATGTCTGTGCCCTTGTTTTTACCAGTCACTGTACATGTACACAAGCCTGGAAATAAGTGGCTGGTGAAGGTCATTGACCAGTACAAAATTGTCATTTTGGAAGATTTGACAGTCACAAAGTTAATTATGTCAGTCGTTTTGTCTGACACTCATGTTTTAACTTATGGTAAAAATTACTTTTCTGTATAAAGTCGGCTTCATGCAGTTTGTGTCTGTTGAATAAGTTGTGAAGAATTAAATAGTAAAAAGCATGTACCATAAAAACTAAATTGTGTATTTTGATTAAATTGTTCATATTAAATTGTATGTCAGTAACATTTTCTTTAATGTCCGCACAAATTGGGTGATGTTGGACAATTTTGACAGGCAGAGCAAAAATAATTATTTCCAGGCCTGTGAATATCAGGGATCAAAATAAGTCAAGAATGGTCATTCAGATTACCAGGATATTGCCATTTCATTGGTAAAGTCGGAAATAGAAAATCATTCTCAACAAAATTCTGAGTGGTGTTTTATTCAAATATAAGAAAGTACACATTCAGATACCAATATATTTAAACAATATGAATGAACAGGAAAGATAAACAGGGCATTAGTATGCATCATGTGACTGTTGGGTTATTTAATAGTAAAAATCATTACAGTTTTAGGTGTGATAAATTTGTATTAACCTATAGGTTATCAGATCCCTATTTTGTAGTAATCTCTAAATGGGTACGAAACACTATGCCTATTTCTGTGTTACATACCGATATAAAACTGAGCACTGCTAGTGATCACTTCAATATAAAGCTATTTGGGTATTTTTTTTACAGTTTAAATCAATGTGCAAGTAATTTTAACTAGCTTTAAACTATAAATGATTGTGTTTTCATCTGTTGGAGAAATACAGGTCACACAATAGTTAAATTGATTAATTGGCTAAACAATAATTCTGAAGCTGATAGAAAAACAATAGTATAATATGAGCATGAAATGTCAAACATAGAACAATTTACTCAGAATCATACATGTTCATATATCGAAAACAAAACACAAATCAGTAAAATATAGATCATAGTATAATCTATATGATTGAATTGAGTGTCCTCGATGATCAAGTAGCTGCAGACAAAAGACCTGATTGAAATGTAATGACCTTTCTGTCATAATTCATTCTAAACAATGCAACCCTAAGAGGCTTTGGTATTCTTGTAACCTGATACCAGTGTTGATGGAAGTATAAAAATATTGTAATTAACACTCACAAATGTATTATGTTACAGATTACAGTTTGACCATAAACACTGACCATAAATATCCTACAGCTGCAAATCAATATGTATATCATTATAGTAGTTGTATTTTTGTTTAAGTGGAATGTGTTTTGTGGATGACCTGTTTGCTGAGTGGCAGGATTAAAAAAAAAAATTGTGTGTTTTTAGGAACCCTCTGAACATAATTAGGTGGGGTAAATAGCACATGTTTTGGGTTTTTTGGGGGATGAGGGGGGTTGGATTTCAAATTTTTTTTATCATCTATTTGTTGATATAAAAAACTGAATCAAAGGATATCAATCTGTATAAAGTTTATGCTTCAAGCTTATATAAATGTTTTTAAAAGAAGTTTAGATTTCATAATAATATATACCATAATTAGCATGTACCAATTATTCTAAAACTTCCATGTCCCATTTATATACTGGTTGTGTAAAATCTTTCTCTTTTTTTAATTTTTCATTATGTATTACATTCTGGAAATATAAATGCTGTGATCATGCTGTAACCATGCTAACAGACCAGTAAAGAGGTACTTTAATTATCACAGGTCTGTCAAATATTACCCTAATTATAAATTAGCGATATTATTTTAGCTTCTGTGTACAGCTGTAGGAATCCAGAAATGTAATATAAGAAGTGAAAGATTTCTGAAATGTTATAGACATTATTCTCAAAAAGTTAAAAAAATGTTTTTAATGTTGTTCTGACCTCTTTATAACATTTTACCGTATAATTAATATGACATGCATGATGCCTGTTTATGTTTTTGCTCATGAGATTCTCAAATGTATTACCTTTTAACTCTTGTTAATATTAATATTAAGAACCTGAAATTATCTATAAAAATAGTCTGACCCACCATTTTTAAAAATTAGATATTTCAGTAAATTTTAATTGGTTTTTATATGTTGTTTTGTTTTGAGGAGGTTTTCAGGGATTTATTAATTTTTTTCTTAAGTTTCTTATTGTTGCTTTTTTTAAGTCTCTAAAATTGAGAGATTGTAAAAACATTCCTCTCCTACCCAACTTTAGGTGTAATCTATGAACAGGTTATCATCAATTTTATTTAAGTTGATCTCTTTAATCTTCAAGATTCTTCTTTCATGATACAGTACTGTGAAACATAACATTAACACATCCCTAAATTAATGCAAGTGATGATGGTCATACTAAAATGTGACATGAAATTAATGCGTATGGTAGGTATATTTCTGAGGAATACACATTTGAATATAATTTCCTAAACCAGAGATCACAAACATTGTTTTTAATATGAGCTTGCATAATTAAGGACACTCAAATGTAGCAGAAAAAACCATGGGTTAATTTCCTGATGACAAAAGTAAATACATAACATGCTTAGGTTGCCAGACCATTGGTTGAGTAATCAGACTTATTACACACCAATGTCATGAGTTGTGCTGTGTGTTATTTTTTATACATTTTAATAAAATGCTGAATAATTATCATGTACTAGTATTTTATTTGTTTCTTTTGTTTCAATGATCTATCATTTATGTAGAAATAAAATTGTCATATGATTAATGTAAATAGGTCCATGCAAATAACATACTCTTATTATTTTGTTTTAGTTTTTTGCATTTATATCATGATTGCATTAATTTCATAATCTTTGGTATCTAAAAACAAAGACATACATAAAGTCAACCCTGGTAGCCACTTGTCTTTTTGTTTAAAATATTTTCAGTTTTAGTACAATGAGACAGTTTTTTAATAAACAGTTATATTCTGAGGCCATGTTTTTTTACTCTCTTTAGTGCCAGTTTTAAACAGATTTGATTATATTCGTTCTTGCCTGAATTGGAGCAAATCGTGCAGAAATAAATCAGCACTTAACTCTTCAAGTGGTGACAAGAAGAATGACACATTATATAAGTTGATATGAAGATAGTACTCCTTCTATATTGCCTGCAAATGGCCTTACTACGTGTTTTAATGTATTACCTTTAAACATTTGTCAATATTAGCTTCACCTCTTGACCCTGTATGTGTTTAATAAAGCTTGATTAAAGTTCACTATTGTTTGAAGGTTATAAATATTACTATTCGTGTAGCAGTCCTTTATGTCTGTAAGTTGAATATTTCTTTAATCTGCATTATCCTCAAATAATAAGCTTCAGGCATGTTGCAGTCAAGTTGAACAAATGATATCTTACGTTCTACTGGACAAGATCATTCACTGGAATGTTGTTTGTAATTTATTTTTTGTATTCTCTTGCATATCAGTATAAAAGATTGCAGTTATGTATCTGATGCAGTATCTAAGACTAGCATAGTAATAGTTCTGAAAAAGAATATAACTCACTTTGGTTGACAGTTGTACTGATTGACTTGTCATTTATGATTTGTTTGTGATTTCTTTGCACATAATCAGAAGTTTTCCGTACATGATAGGGTCTTAGAGATATTAGTGTTTTAATAAGTGTGTAAAACTAATTTATTTTATGGTGGTTGCTTTGGTTGACAAGTGTACCAGTACTGAATGGCTTTAATGGTTTCCACACAGATCTCAGTGGAGATTAATTATGCATCATTAATTTTCAAAAATGCTGTCAGGTTTGGTTACAGAAAAGGTGTGTTATGAAACACAGATATTTGCAATCACTCAGATAACATGTTTGAGTAAAATATTTTTTTGTGCTTTTTCACAGTAATATCACATTTATATACTGGTAGTGTAAAATCTTTCTCTTTTTTTAAATTTTTTATTATGTATTATATTCTGGAAATATAATGCTGTGATCATGCTGTAACCATGCTAAAAGACCAGTAAAGAGCTACTTTAATTTCACTTAGTTATTATCAGTGGTTGGTGTGTTTTTTGTGTGTGTGTTTTTTTGGGGGGGGTGGGGGGGGATTATGGGAAATTGGTTGGTACTTTGGTATGGTGCTTTCAAATATAATATATTGAATAATTTTTTTAATAATTTTGCTGTAGTATCTTTTTTTCACTATAACTATTTTATTCAGTTAATTTTTTTCCTTGATTTGTACAGGTGTAGCTGTTTTAAATGGAGGAGTTTTGATATTCACAAATAATTCTGAAAAGACAATATAATTTTGTCATTTATGTTTGTAAGTGTTGGATGGTATATTTTAAGTCTGTAAAACAGAAGTATTGGTAGAAATGGAAATGACAAAATATATGTAATATAAAGACCATTTATAATGTTAATTAAATTTTATTTACTCAACTATAAATTTCACCAAATTAACAATGAAATTTAAAACATTTAAAATTATCAATTATCATCTTCTTTTCTTTTTTTTACAATAAATTGTTGAGCAGATTTTTTACAAATAAAAAAACCATTCACTAATTCAGGGTTCACTCTGGTACCAATTAAAAATATTCCAAATTGTCTATGAAACATCAAAATATTACTTTTTTTACTAAAATATATATTACATAATAAATTATTTTGACAAAAAAAAAAGACACAATATTTGTCAGTTATTATTATGACAGTTGATGAATATATCATGTGGTATAACCAGTCTTGATCACCTAATCATTGATTACAATTTCCTGATCACCGTATTTCCCCATCTCTCATAAACCTAGTGAACTGCAGAGGTATTTAATCAGTCTTAACAGCCCATGTAGATTTAGAGTTAAATTGTAAGAATTGTAATAATCTTTTTTCCTTACTGCTGCCAATACAAAATCTTCAGAGTAATTTCCAGCGATTGATTTACAATCTATTATTGATACTGTATGGATGAATGCAGGCGATTTCATATTTCAATAAAGCACTGGCATAGAAAGTTCTTCAGATGCAGTGAAGTGTCTTTGATTTCCTTGGAGAACAGCTTTCCAAATAATTAATATCATTCAAATAGCTTGGAGCTAACATGAAGCCAGCATTTGAAATGAAGTATGTAGGTGTTATGATAGCCAAGCCCACTGTTTACTTTAATAATTGATCAGTATCACTGGAAATTATAGATTGCTTGGATTGACCTAACTGCTTTGTTTATAGATAGTCACAGATGCCATCTTAACTGGCGAATTTAAGGAATAATTAATATTAACAACACCTTCTTAATCCACAACTTGAATGCTAATTGGAATTGAATTATGGTGAATCTTTAAATAGAACAACTGTGCAACTGTTTGTGGGATATAAATTTACTGAATGCAAGAAAGATGATTTAGGAATACACGTTGAAGTTAGGCTGTCGTGAACCTCAAGAAATCAGTAAAAGATGTTTGCTTTTGAGATGCATGTGCTAAAGAAGTATTATCAGCCGTGTTGGATACAACATTCTATACAACAAAGTATCACATCAATTACTCTTTATACTATTAATTTGCATTTATTTCACAAGAGAATAATTGTATACAAAAAATCAATTTGAAATTGAGTGTTCTTTTGTGGAAGAAAATGAAGATTATATTTGTTAAAGTCAAACAAGACTTGCTAGCAACTAAAACCTTTTAAATATTGCCAGACTTAGTAATTATACTGAAAGTGCCATTCATTTGATTGGTTTTATTTGGTTAGAGGTTAGTGGAAAGTTGGGTGTTTATTCGTTTGTATGCTGAGCAACAATATCAATCAAGACTGTGCACTCTTTGTTTGGATTACAAATTAAAATGTTATTTTGGTAACCAGAGTGTTGGATACCCTTCATAAGCAATAACTGTAACGATACACATCTTCAGCATTTTAAATTTGCTGTGTATTTGTACTTGTTTAGATAATGTAAAAGACAACAAAAGAGAGAAAAAAAGACACGGTTTAGCTGTTATCCATGAGAAATTTATTCTTGTCATATCATGATTGGGACGTGAATTTCTTAACAAAGAGTTCCAGGCATCAGTTGGTTCACCCAAAGAATTCTTTTCTTGCTTTCACTTAACAAGCAACGAAGTGTGTCAATTACCAGTGATTACACAAAGAAAAATTCTTCATGTTTTGACGGATATATTCCTCCACGCTGAGTTAAAAAGCAAAATTGTTGATTAGCAATAGCAACAGTTCTTAACACTTGAGAGATCCCATCGGTGGTTGTTATTTAGTTCCTTTTCTTAAAAAGCCAGCTTTTGTTTCCATTTAAATATATCTGATTTGTAATAAATAATTGTTTTGTTGTATAAATACAATAGCATGCACGAATTGCTCTAGTAATTACACAAACAGTATCTGGTTTCTGTTCTATGTAAATATTGATTGTGTTTCCACTGGATCAGTGAAAACATAAGATCTTTCTTTATAGTTTATAATATATGTGAGGACGGTTGAAAGGATTAAAGCGTTAAACCAGTTTGGTGCCATTTACCAGCTGTAAACAAGTCAGAATTTCTTTGTGGAGTTTTGTGATATATTTTGTTATGTGCCATGTTCGGTGATACTGTAAGAGGATTTTTGTACTGGTTTATCTTCTGTTTTATTTCCTTTTTGACATGATTGGGATTGATCAACAGGCATAATGTTTTGTGATTTTTAACTTTGCCATGTTATTATTTATTCAATTCTTTTTAGATATTTTTAAATTATTTTTGATGGTTTGAATACTTTGAAATCAAAATTAACAGATCTGTGCTGAAAACAAAAAAGTGTTGTTTTAAAGTTTATATTTAAGTTGAACGAAAATAAATACTGTATATTGTTTTACAACAAAACTAATGGTAGGAATAAACCTATTCTTATAAATAAATGAACTCAGAACTGATTGTAAACTAAAAGGAGCAAAATGTTTTAGATTGAAACATGATCTTCATTATGTGCATATCTTATATATAAAAGCCATAAGGTTAAAAAGGTAGTAAGGCCTATGTTACTGGCATTATAATGGTAATTTGGTGTATTAAAACATGATATTAGACAAATACATGTACACTTTCGGTAATAACTTTCCTGTGTGGTAGTAGGATAATAAAGTTGTTTGAATCAAAATAAAATATACTTTTTGGTTTATTTTGCTATTTGTTAAGTTTTTAGTTATAACAACCATTATAATGTATGAAAGATTACAGATTAAAACAATTTAGTATCTAATGCATCCTTCATACTATTGAAAAACTCTGTAGTATATATAGACGAAACGTCAAGTTTTATCATTATAATCTTTTAAATTTTTGTGTTGTTTTTATAAAAGTGGATTGTTTTAGGACAAAGACTTTTTGTTTTAAAAATTTATCCTTCATAAATACATAAATGGTCATTATAATATTTGTTTCTTTTATACAGAATATTTAAAATATTAAAAACCTTTCTTTATGTTATAAAATATTGTTGGACTTTTCAAAATATACATTTAATATTTAAATTTTTTATATTGATGAAAAATGTTCTTCTAAGTATCATTTGCTAGTAACTACATTTTATCAGATTAGATTTGAAACTATTACAAATTAAATATAGTAATTCATCTATTTATTAAATCATGACATTAATGCAAAATTTATCAGTATAATTACTGTAACCAAAACAAAAACCATGCATCCACAGCACATATTTTAATAACTTTATATAAAGTGTAAATTAAATAATATGAATTTTATCTTTAATTTCATATTATCAAAAAATGTTACGGTTTATATTTTTCTAAAAGTATTAAAAGAAATTAATTTAAAATTGTAAATAACAATATTATAGGTAAATGTCACATTGATATTCAAAGCAGAATTAAAGTTACGCAGTCACTTTTCAATTTACAGTGAACTCTTGTCTAAACCAGCATCTTATCTAAATCAGCATCTCATTAAAACCAGCACTTTGTCTGTACCAGCTTTTGCATAATAATTATATAACAATTTAGCTAAACCATATTGATTTTTTTCTTAAAAATTGATTAATAATTTTTTTTAAAAACAGCCACTGTCTAAATCAGAAAAATATTTCTGACTCCACACTAGGATCTTATACAGACTGGACTAGTTATTTCTGCAGCTGGGGGTATAGGAAACACTTGCTTACTGAATGCATGCTGGGTACTTTATTTAAGAGGATTTATGCACTAGTGTTGCTGTGCAAAGTGAATATAAATTACTGTTCGGTGTTAGTTTGCATTCAGTTTCCAAGCACTAAGAATTGAGTTCTATTTGCACACAAATACAGAATTTACATTTTATGAGTATGTATGAATGTTTGCACAGATATTAATCAAAACCTTTAATCCATGACACTGTGGAAAGAAAATGAAAGGTACTACATACAGATTATCTTAGGGATCATTCTTAAATTCAGGTACATAAATGATAAAGTGACAGTAAGTAAGTTGCCAGAAAACATATGCACAGTAAGCTGTCAAAATATGCTTTAAATCTGTCAAGTCTTTGTGTTTCGTGACTACCTGAGTTATATAAATTTATATAAATTTGATAGCATAAATGTACAAAAAGTGACAAAGTTATAGTCAGCAAGTTGTCAGAAAAAATATGAATGATAAATTATGAAAAATACTTCCAGTCCATCTAATATTGGTCATTTGCATCAGTGGTATTTTTGCTGCCTCTAAAAATATATATAAATTTGAGAGAATACTTACATACGTGTACATAAAGTGCAAATCACCAAGTTGTAACAAAATTAAACACAGTAGATTATCAAAATTCTTATCAGTACTTCAAGAAATTCTCAGATATGTCAGCGAGTGTGTGATTCGCCTACCTGTACTGCTGAAATTTATATTTGATTTAGATTGGCTTATTTTTACTTCTCAGGAAGCTGTATGGCAGCATGATAAATAGACTTGGCTTAACTTCCAGATGATTGCTGTGTGATGATGTTTTACGCTATAGACAGATTGATTGGCTGGTCATTGAAAACTTGTCGCAGTTATGACAACTGCAGCGCTGTCACGTTATCAAAAGAAAAGTGGATTATTTTTTCACTGCTACTAGAAGCATTTTACGGGCAATTTAATGCTGAGGTGTCAAGCAAGGATAAACAGTTTAATTGCTGGAACAAAGTAACTACAGCAACTGTTGTTTTGGTGTTAAACAATGAAGAATGTTGGGTCTGAATGACATGTGCACTGTAGGAGTATTTTAAAGAATTGCATCAATATGACTTTGGCATGCACCACATATCTAGTGGTGATTAGCAAGTTAAACTCTTGACCATGACTTTTGGTAATATTGTTATGATCAGTGGTGATTATGTACAAGTGGTATTTTTTAGTGTGGATGATTAAGTTACTACAATAGAGAGACAAACATTATGATCTTGTGATGATTGCATTTGTGACCAAACATTTTGAACATAAGGATACCTAAACATTACAGATCAAAATTGTTTTGAACTTATAACGATACCTAAACATTACAGATCAAAGTTGTTTTGAACTTACAAGGATACCATAAATAGATACCAATGAGGGTTCCTTGGTGTAAAAGGATAAAGTGGTTTTGAACTTTGGATATCTAAATGTTACTGAAGAGACCATGATTTTGATGTTATCAGGATTCCTTATTGTAATAGACCAAAGTTTATTGAAGTTCATCTTATTGGAATAGAGACACCAAAGTTGTTCTGAAGTTAAGAGATACCTTATTGTGGTAAAAACACCACCGTTTTCAAGTTGTGAGGTTGCTTTATTGAAGTGGAGATACTAAAGTTGTTTTTAAATTATGAGGATTCTTTATTGCATTGGAAACACCATCAAAGCTATTTGAAAATGATGCACTTGACATTAATGATGATAAAATACAAATGTTGGAATGGTATTACAGAACAACGTATGATGGTGAACATTGGTAAAAGATACCTGAATACTGAGGATTTGTTCTGAAGTGTGGCAACTCTTTAGATTGGTATGATGTGTACAAGGCAGTTTAGTGCAGACTATCTGAGTTCATTTGACAGCAGTACTAGTTCTACAGATTCAGATGATGATGATGCAGATTACTATGGATTCAGATCAGCTAATTATGAAAAACTGCAGGCTATTGACATTTTTAAAAAAGCAGGTGAGTTGTGGTATATTTCACATGATGCAGCTGCTCTTTTTGAAAGAGTTTTAAAAATTTCATTTTATATGTTCGTGTCTGTCCATATATACCGATACGTGTACATATCCATGTTTACCCACTCACTTACTGCTTATTCTCATATTCATTCTTCATACCCATACTAAAACCTATGTACCTTAGTCCTTCAAGTTTTCCAGGCTGGTACCAAGTTGTGTTGGTTTTATTTTAAGCTAAACTCATCATTTAAAAGCAATGTGAGCCTTGATGAATATGGAGGACCTGTCCAAAATGTTGTCATTTACATTGTATTTAGTTTGCCTCTTAAATGACAGGACGTTTTTGTGGGCATATTATTTTTAAAATTCTTGTATATCTCGGTTGTTTGCAGCCTCTTGTTCAACCCTTGAGCCAATCTAATCTCAGAAAAGTTGCAATATGCTGATATATATGTGAACTTAATTATGACTGCACTCAAGACCTTATGCTCATGACCACATTTAGCATTCATGTCTGTATTCATACCCAAACCCTCACCTGCATTCATAATTATAACCATACTCTTGTTCACATCAACTTATATTCACTATTTAAATCCATACTTTTTCCCATATCTATGTTCATACCAATGGCATGGCGAGGATTGTGATTTTGGGTGCCTGTGATCCTATTTTGTTACTTTTTATAACATCTACAAAATTAAAATATTCCTATATACCTATAAATAAATTATTTTTGGGGTATGGATGGAGATGGGTGAAGCAGCATGTGGGCCACATTAATTCACATACTCATGCAGGGATTGAAACTAATGCTTGCCCTCTCGACCGGGTCAGTAGATATTTTTCCAATCATAAAAATTAAATTAGGGGGACTAGTGAATTTTTATGGGGACAAGTATTAAGTAACTTTTTAAGTCATGTTATGCCCATACCCTTACCAACACTAAAATTTATATCCATTCGCATAGCAATACCAACACTAAAATATCTACTCATTTCTAAATCCATATTAGTTAATAATAAAACATATAGCCATTCTCATACCTATAGCCATAGTCATATCCATACCAATATCAAAACTTATACCCATTGTAATATTTATACCCATAGCCATATCTATACAAATATCAAAACTTATACCCACTGTAATATTTATACCCATATCCATATCCATATCCATATCCATACCCATACCCATACCCATACCCATACCCATATCCATATCCATACCCATATCCATACCCATACCCATATCCATATCCATATCCATATCCATACCCATACCCATATTCATACCCATACCCATACCCGTATCCATACTTATAGCCATATCTATACTAACATCAAAACTTGTACAAATTCCTATGCCTATACCAATTGCCATAACCATTCCAGTATCAAAACCTATAGTCATAATCATACCAATATCAAAACCTATACTCATTCCCATGCCTATACTCATAGCCATATCAATATCAACACCAAAACTTATACATTGTATATCTATTCCAATTCCTGTTCCAGTCATTAAAAGCCCAAGCTGAAACCTGTGCTCAACCTGATTCCTATATTCCTACTCACACCCATAACTGTATAACCATAAGAGTGTGTGCATTTCATACCAGCAATAGTGTAGGTTGGGACAACCTGCTCTAAGTCCATTTATAAAGCATATCAGCTTCCTCCTAATCCCTTTAATTCCACTTGTGTCTATTAATCATCTTTGATATTGATTTGTATCCTATTATTAGCTAGACAACATACAAATCCAATCCATCAATAACATATTGACCTTGCTTGATTGATATGTTGAACTGTTTTCATACCTGCTCTTTGTATACCTAGGGTCATACTGGCACCACAGAGCCTGCAAACCTGGAAATAAATTGGATATAAATATTTATAGTGAATGGGGCTTTAAATTTTTCCAATTGTGGCAAAGCTGGTATGTTAAACGTGGTAGGCAAATCATCCAAGTGAAACTCTTAAGTGAATGATTAGCTTAATGTTTAATAACACTCTGTAGGTTTTGAAATAAATTGAGAACAGTCATTCAGGTTAGCAGGTTACCACATGTTGTTGAAGATGAGAATGGAAAATAATTCTTGATCAAATTAAAATTTAACAAAATTACAGTTGTAATTTATTTAAATATAAAAAATGAGTATTAAAAATTAAAAGTGGTATAAATACTCTCCATGTGTCTTTTTAAGGTATTTAATAGTAATTATTTAGAGAGTTTTACATATTATTAAATTTGTTGTAGCTTGTTGATTACCAGGTCCATATATCATCATGGTAACCTCTAATTGGGTTACCAAGCTCTATTCTTATTTTGATGCCTGCCCTAGCACAAACAAAAAACAGGCCATGGTTGTTACCATGGTTGTTACCAGTATGACTAATTTAAAAGGAGCAGATAAGGGCCTGTATTTATATATAAATGTTGGATAAAATTAAATATAAGTAGTTCCCCATTTACATCATATGAGTTATATAATGTGGTTAATGTAACATTTTAAAAAATGTGTGAATTAAAATGGTTTATATTTGTTTTCCGTTACACTTTTAGGTTTCAGATGGATTCCTATAACATGAGATATGACAAAATGTTTAGGATTGTCCATATTCATTAACATTTCAGTCATAATTCTTTAGATTTTAACCCTTTTTACTATAAAACTGTGATTCTTGCATAAGATAGATTTTATTATTAGATATTTTTCAAAAACAGACAATTGCCCAAGAACATAAATAAATTATTTTTATGATGAAAATGATAACCATCTATCTATGTAACAATGAGAATGAGTTATCGATCTTCTGCATGTACTTAACATAATGATTGTTACAATCCTTTTAATTTAACAAAAGTCGCATACACATATACAGTGAAACCTACTCAAAAACATCTGCCATTATTAAGCAGCCGTCTTAAATGTTCACTTTTCTATTATCAGAAATCCTTGATACAATATCACATATTAAGCAATCACCCACCTCTCTTAGATATGTAATTTATATTATTTATTTGTTGGGTTGTTTTATACAGGTTTGATTGTATATTGAACAGGTATCTATTTATCGAATCGTTCTACAGTAGAAACTAAATGCATTGCTTTTGTTGTCAGCTAGCCACCGTTACAGAGATAAGGCAGCTATTGTATCCTCCCACATCATAATAGATCTTTTTGTTCAGGTGGAAATTAAATGTGTTTGTCTGTTCGTTAGGTACTGAATACAAATTGCAGTGAATAAGATTAAAGGCCTTTACATATTGCTAGTTAGAGAAGATGGAATAGAGTGAAAAATGTTCTACAAATTCCACTTAACAAACAAAATTGGATCTGCTATAAATTAAAACATTGAAAAGCATTATACCATGTATATGCACATCATTGATTTTACTCTTCCCTTCCCTAGTTTATGAACCTATAGAATCAATCCTCTCTAGGATTCCGTTATACGTGTTTGGGAAAGGAAAGGAATGTCTGTTTAACAGAACCTCAGCACACTGTTTAATTAGTGGCTATTAAGTATCAAACTCACAATGTGTGTGACTCACAGTCTTTGAAGGAAACCAACTACTGCCACACAGGCTACTCTTTTCAATTATCAGCATGTTATCTTTTACATGTGCTTTCCCACACATAGGACAGCACATACCATGGCTTTTGTTACATCACTGTTTGGAAAGAGAAATAGCTCAAATGGGACAACTGAAGGAGATCGATCTGATAACCCATCACACCTTATGTGGATGATTTTCCTCATTAGCTACATCCCAGTATATATTAACAAATAGCAAATTAACACCTAAAAACTACAAAACTGGAAAATACAAAATTACGGTCATCAATGTTTAATTAAATCACAGATTGGTAATATTTTTGAACTTGAAGTTATAGTCACTGTGCTTCTAGGAATGTTTTTTTTGTGTTTGTCAATCTGAGATCAACAAATATGAAAATAAGAACTAAAATACAAATTAAAAAAAATTAAGCTGATTTAGCTCTAGAAATGTCAGTTTGGTTATAAATTTCATTTGACATTATGGTCATTATACTTTGATGAATTTTAATATTCCATATCTGATGATGTGAGACTAACAAACTCCAAATCAATTCTTATTCTATTTGCAATCCAATGTAATTGAATTTGTAAAACCTAGACTTCAGAAAGTTGAAATTATATTGCCTCTGGTTATATAAAAGTTGACCGTTACAGAATGCCATAATCAATAAGTCAAGTGTTTGTTGTTTTATTATTGAACACTGTTGCGAGATCAAAGGCATACGATTTGGTAATTGTATTGATCCAGGTAGCATAATTAGGTCATTGTAGTAGAAGATTTGCAGCCGATTCTGAGACGCTTTGTATTATATGCATACAAATGGTGATATAAAGCAATCATTCGATCTCTGCGTTTCCTCTGATGCCATGTTTTATTTTCATTCAGACACTAATGGCAACCATTTGTATGTATGTCCTAAAGCATTGAGGTATTTTGGAATAATGATCAACCAATGAATGCAAGTTCATGATTTTCTCATCTGTATTTTCCTTGTGTTGAGTAAATTTGTTTTTAATGTTCATAGGACAACTTCTGCAATCAATTATATTACTAAATGATATAGATCTGCAGTATGCACCTAATAACATATTACTGAATAATATAAATGATCAGCAGTAGACACATAATAATATTTAATTAATTTCACTGGAAAAAAAAGAATGAAGAAAGGTTATTTGAGTAGAGAAAATATTATTTTTTTATCCACCTGCTGCCAGATAGCTTAGTGATACTCTTCTCAATTTCCACCAAAAGGGTCTTTTATATACATTTCGTGACATATAAAGGAAATAAAAATAAATTCATGAGCCACCAACAATTCTTAGTTAGCTTGAGAACAGGAGTTAAAATAATCACGTTTATTACAATTTAGAACTGGCTTCTAGAAAGAATAGAGATAATTTTTCTCCTAACTTGACTCATCATATAGGACAATTAAAGCATTTGGTCTCAGCTTTCTTTTTCTTTAAAGGATTCTTTGTCCCAAGTATCCACTAGGATCTCATAAGAATATTTTTATAATGCTGATATTACTTTAAAATATCAGCATTCCAAGAAAATTATCAATACTAAAATCCTGTTATTAACATAGGATATTGGGTTTAGATTGTTTTAACAACAACAAATAAACAAAAACTAAAAGAAATAACAAACATTAATGAAACATGGACTTTAAATATTGTTTTTTTAATTATTATTTTTTTCTATTTCAAACAGGTTTTTGGTGGTTTGCCAAATGGTGAACAATTTGGACAGATTTAGAATTTTAATTATTTAAGGTTTAGTAGAGAAAATTAAATTTTATTTGTGATAACATTTTGTTTTCCAGATAATAAACTTCAAGAAGAGCTTCTCCGTACCACCCAACTTGTCTACAGTTATGAGGCTGGCCGAATGGTAGGTCTTATGATGATTTTGATTTAACTAATAGAATTGTTTGTTATATAGTGAGGTTTTTTTAGGTGAGAAAATGGTGTGTGTGTGTGTGTGTGTGTTTTAGTCTTTTTATTTGTAGCTAACAGAATATGGTGTTTATTTCATTTTTTTTATTTTTTGTAGTTCTCAGAATGATGTATTTTACAGTAGTTTTGTTTGTAACTAATGTATATTTTATACTGATTTAAAGCATCTTTCTAAATGTGTATATTGTCAGGTTCCCCGATTACGAGAACCACGCAACCTCTATGCCCTTGCAAAGGAACTTGGTCCTCAGCAGGCAGCAAGATGGCCATCAGATGTACAGGTGGTCGATCCCAATGTAACTCATATACGATACATCCCTCCAGAACCAGAGCCTTTCTACAAACCAAGTAAGCTTCAACACATTTGAAATATAGAAAAGATGAAAG
>JAULBS010097394.1:0-16551 GCA_032355785.1 Symmetromphalus regularis | reverse complement strand
CGGCAAATATACTTAATTGATTATGAAGTTTGTTTTTAATATAACTGGGGTGGCAGTAAATGTTTGAAAATTACAGAATGGGTATAAGAAAAATTGACTCCGCCCACAGGGAAATAAGTGTTTTTGTCAACTGGCAAACAACCAATGGGATTAAAGAATTTTACATGAGGCGAGATAATGATTTTTATCTTATTGGCTGTTGGATGTCAATCATAATTATGGTCATTCTGACATGTCTTTAGAGAAAACCCACTGCCGCCACATAGGCTACTTTCTGATAAGCACCATACCACAGACAGGACAGCTTGTACCTTTGATGAAGCAGTTATGGACCACTGGTTGGAATGGAAAGATACACTTACATCTACATGTATACTCATAGTTTGCAATCGGTGTTAAAACCATGAAAATTTCAATGTGATTGCCCTTTGTTCCAAACTAATGAGTATATATACATGTAGTAAATGTGTTATTTTCAATGCTCATGTTAGACATGGGAAATAGTTTATCACTGGACTTGTTGATAATAGCCTCAAATGTATATCTTTTTTTTTTTTTTTGAAATTCCCCCAAAATAAATTAAGTACTGATACAGCAGTTTTGTTTCTTGAGGAATGTTCAGCTTGAGGGTGATACCCAGGTATGGGAGAATATAATATATAGGTCAAGTTGGGATGTGTCTTATACAACCACAGTGTTTCATTATCAGTTATTGACACTCAGGAGGGCAACATCATGTTTTATGGACTGAAGACACTGACATTGACTGATGCCGTGGTCAATATTTTCTTTGGTCCATAAAACATGTTGCCCAAATGAGCGGTCAGTAACTGTTTTATTACATAATGCAGATAAATTAGTTGAGAAAATTCACGCTGTGCTATATATTTATTTTTCTTTCCCACTGGAAGATTTCTACATATGCTGTAACTAATGACGTAATCTTTGTAACATCATAAAACAGATAACGATAGAAACCTGTGACGAATTAATGAACTTTGAATGACAGTTGATGGAGTGGTGACACAAATATCACAAATTATGGGCGGCTCATGTAACTCTTTCGGCTAATGAAAACACTAAATATATTCTCATTATGTAATAATGACTGTAATTAGTTGTCAGTTCTATACCATAAATACCCCTTTTTTGTATCCCTGTTAAAGGTTACATAGTATATTGAGGTCAGGCAAATGTATGTGAAGGGAAATTATAGAGGATAAAAACAACTGAGAATTTTATTAGATAATAAACAAAGTGTTGTTATTGAATATCCAGATCTATGATGCCCATCCAAACAAAATAAAAATACATTCAATTTATTTAAAAAACATTTTTATTGATGTGATGTGTCTGATCACAATTTTTCATGACTTACAGTCATAGCACTGCAAATTATATACAAAATACTTGATTATCTGTACAAGACATTATAAAAACATTACAGACAAACATTATGCTTTTTACACAATAATTGTATAAAATTTTTAATGCAACAATAGAGTACATTCATGTATACAGAAGAGTAACCAGGATAGTAAACCCAGCATTCATTGCCCCTTTTAACATTGTTCAATTTGCAAATAAGCATTTCATATGTAAAAGACCTTAAATAATAATAATTTAAAAAAAACTTAGATGTTCTAAATCATATATTAACTTAATTCCATTAATAAATGTTATAAAAATCATATAAAGATGGTATCTTAAGCTAGGTGACTGTTTTAATACTGGTTACAAGTGACTACATTTCACTGTATTTTAGTTTTAAGAACAAACATGATACATTTAAAAAAAAATACATTTATCAGATTGGCTGACATTTTGTTTTTAGAAACAAAAGATGACCGATAAATTCAGTTACTTTATTATAAGTTTTTTTAAACTTAAAAAGCTTCTTCTTTTTTTTAAAGTATAGAACAATTTTTAACTTTAATTTCTAATATTTATATAATGTTAATAATGAAATGATTGAAAAAACAATACTGGAATGTGATCTTACAAACATTAACTGGAAATAAAATTAAGAGAATTGTAAATCACAACCAATTAAAACATAAATTATTGCTAAATTAAAAGATTAATTACATGTAAATAAATTTTAGATTGACTGATTTTAACCAATAAGCACACTGTATACAAAATTATGTTAGAAAAGATTTGCTAAACTTTCTTAGACAACTGTATATGTATACATACATCTTTGATAAATGTACATGTATACATACATCTTTGATAACTGTACATGTGTGTATATATATATATATTAAATATCTGAAATGATCTTGATAATATATATTTTTTTAAAGTAAATAAATATTGGAAAATAACACAATCACAAAACGAATAGACATGAGTACTCTAAACTTGGGCTTTGGTTTGCTAATGGTAATGACAGTTCCAGAAAATATTTATCATTGATCGAATCATACAGAAAAAACTCAATGTTTTTAAAAGATTTAAAATTGAGTTTAATTAAAATCTCAAATGCTCGATTACTGGTTTCTAAACAGCTAAAATATCTAAATGTACAACATATGCATTTAAAAATGCTTTTATCACATGATTAAGCCATACTGGCAAACAGGAATGAACTTGAAGATGAAAGAACAATTCAATTTCTTAAAAATGAAATGCACTGTACATATGTAATTTTTCTTTTATTATTATTATTTTTTTTTTTGAGGGGTGTGATAAAGGGGAAGCAAATTCTGATCTAGCTACAAGGAATCAAATTAAATATAAAGTACATTTATTCAAGTTTTATAAGGAGAGAAACTGGATGAAAAAAAAAAAGGACATCAACATAAACAAGTAAAATTTGTTTTATTTAATTATGCCTCAAAAGCACATTGATTTTTATCTTATTGACTATTGGACATCAAATATATGGTCAATCTGACATATTTCTTTAGAGGAAACCCACTGCTGCCACATAGGCAACTCTTTCTGATAAGCAACAAGGGGTCTTTTCATGCACTTTCCAGGACAGCACATACCACATCCTTTGATGAATCAGTTGTGGATTACTGGTTGGAACAGAAAATAGCCCAAACCGGAACATCAACACCTGTAGTAACAGTGCTGAGATGACAAGAATACAAATTGAAGTTTAATAAATCCAGAAAGCTTTATTGGTGTTGAAATTTAGATAAAGGAAATGGGAACAGAAATTACTGTTCTTTGATATGGGGATGGGGTAGAGAAGAAATTGGAAGGAAATAGGGTTGTGTTAATAAGTGAGAAGAGGTAAAAAGCAAAAAATTAAAATAGACCATAAAATATATATATACAAAAATTACCCATGACAGCTTAGGATTATGCATAACGAAGTATTAATTATTATTTTATAAATAAAACAATTCATGTAGTTCTACATGTTCGTTTTTATAAACTATCAGTAAATTTGGAATATTTTGAGAACCTAACACCACTGGCTTTCTGGGAGTGCATAAATCTATATTTTGTACATTTTTGCTAACTTTTATTTCTGCCAGAAATGGTCACATACATGCTAGAATAAGAAAATTCAAAACTATGATTAATTATATTTTGTTTATAGTTGTGTCATAGTAAAATATAATTAATTTTTGGAGCAAAACATTTTAACACATGAAAATGTTTCAACTAATATGCAATTGTTTTGTAACAAACCACAAAATATTTTCAACAGGGAAAACAAATATTTAACTGTGGTTTGTGCACTACTTTCATGCAGACTGTGTAACACTCATTAGCAATAAAATTGTGCAACACTGATCTTTTTTCTTAAGGCCAGTTTAAACTGGTAAGTGGTAATGAATAACTCAGTACAAAAGAAATAGCATGTTTGGTTTCTCACAAAACTTTTTACATTCAGTACAGAATGGCAAAGCACCACAGGGTACATGTAAAACCACATATTTAGAGACAGTTCAAAAATATGATGCAGAGGTTTCTAAGATTGTGACAGGCTAATTCAGACACTGCGAGTGTGGAGGAAGTTCAGAGTAGAGCTGGGAGGTATTCGGTATATACCGTTCGGTATTGTGTCAATACCGATTTACCATACCAAGCAAATATCAAAATACTGATCATTTCAATATTAAAAAAAGCATTAACACCATTAAGTAAAACAATAAAAATACATCCGACTTCTGTGGTCTATTTAACTGTAGAGGTTTACCTGTGGGTCAGCAGATGAGCAATGGTTCAAAAGCATTACTTGTTTGAATACCTACCTATCCTAAACAAAAGAATGGGTTGGATAGAAAAAAGGAAAAGGCTCTAACTTGGGCATTCGTTTAGAGGTAGGTATACATAAGATACTGCTTGATATGAGTAAAGTTATCAGTACTATGTCAATACCAAATACCATACTGATACCGAAATAAATCGCCCACACTATACTGATACAGAACTTGAAATTTCAATACTGCCCAGCTCTAGTTCTGAGAACATTTTCTAATAATGACCTCCTTTTAATATGTTTTGGGCTAAGGTACTTTTGTATTACATTAACTACAAATGACAAAAATCCACAGTGAGGTTTCGACCCCTGAAACCCCACTGATGTATATGCCTGACATCTTATTTCTTTTTTACCTAGCTGTTTTCTGTTACGTGTTACAACTCTCCAGTCTTCATTCAATACTCAAGCCTATAAGGATTGCACACATTGTCATGGATATGAATGAAGAGCTACATGATACAAATATTATATTGTCAGATAAGCCAGTAAAGCATGACATCAAGGCACAGAAAAACAGTATGGTTTTAATTAAATGTCAACGCTTTGGTAATAAGCAGACTGTATACTGTACATTTCATGGTTACCAAATTGTCTTGTATTTCTATTCAATAGATAGTACCTGACTTAAAAACCTCTCAATAAATCAATTTGAAATAAAAAAATATTTACAAATTAATAGTAAAAAATTATAAAGTACAATGAAGAGATATGAACAACCTTTACATTCTTAAAATAGCATTGTGAATGTGGTACACTCTACACTGTGATTGACACTTGAAATATTGATTTTGTTCCCCTTAGAGTAAATAGTTCCACCTATAGTTATGATAATTCTGAATAAAATTTGACTTCCAATTACCACAATTTATTAATTTAATAGGGAATCTCTTCCATTATAACAAATTAAAATTGTATTTTTTATTAGATAACAGTTTGAAAATAATATATAATTTATAAACAGATTACTAGAGATGCTATTTTCACAAGAGTTGTCTTCCTTTTAGTCAAGATGAAAATACACTCAAAGAATCTCAAACGTATTCTTAACAAAAGCACCCAATTTTAACTCTTTACATGTTAGTGAACGTTCTTGACATACATGTTGATCATAAAACTAATGTTATTCACAACTGATTTATTAGAATGAGATTAACTACAGACAACTTAGAGATATGTTTTAGAATTTCAGTTTCTATTGGAAACAGTGGTTTATATCACAATATGGCTAACGAAGGGAGGTAACCTACTCTTTATACATAACTTGTATGTTTTTAAGAGGATAAAAAGGATAGAAGAAGCAGAATGGTTAAAATAAACTTAACAATATTTTGTAATTAATTTGCTGGTATGCTACAATGATGGGAGTTTCTTGAACTTCCAAGATGGTGACAAAACAAAAAATATCTAGAATAGACATTTGCAGAAATGTCATGGAATGATAGAAAAACAAAATACTATAGTAATTTTGAGGATTCGAGAGGATCCATACATGATGGAAGAAGTGACAGCTTTTCAACATTTCTGAAACAATATATGAGTAATTTGTTTCACACTGTATATGGAGGGTATTCCTAATCAAAACCATCTAAAACCAAATAAGATAATGAGCCATATTTCCACATGATTTCAGATTGTCTTGCTGTGAAAAGGGTTAAAACTGGACCCATTGATTATTTATATCTAATAAACACAGCATTTTTTTTTTAATCTACAAAACAAAATTTAACTGAACAAAAACTTCAGATTCTCTGTAATTAAACATGATAATGTATTCTGTCTGGATAAAAAATGGACAGACAGCACTAACAAAAAAACTTTCTGAATAAAACTGATGCTGCAAATATACAAGCTGAATATTGATGGTGGCAATATTTTATAAAATGTAGAACAGTAATAACAGTAAGTGTAATACAATAGTAAATTAATAACATTACATAAAAAATAAATGAGAGCACCACTGGGCCAATTCAACAATTACGTAACAAAATCTCTGTACAATAATTTTTAACTCACAAATACCTGGCTGCACTAAATCTATATGGAAAATTACCCCACCCTCCTCCGTGGCACTAACATTAAAATAATACATAGAACAATTTTTGTCCATCGTTAAATAATATTACTGATTAATGATCTTACTGTAATACATCTGGATCAAATAACTTTAAATGTCAATAGTCATTTTCATTTACTTTGCACATGATTTTCTGCTGATAACTTTAGTGTTAATATAAAAAGCCAAGCATTTTTAAAAATAAAATAGTCTATTTTCTTTTTTAATTTAAATAAAATTACTTTGAATATTTATAAAATAGGATTGAAAAATCCAGTTTTTTGCAGTTCACATATTTTAGCAATTCTGCATGGCTATTTTCATTATCATGGCAATCATAAACATTAAAAAAAATATTGCCTAAAGTAGATTAATCATCATTTTAATGATGTTGACAAAAAACATTTTGATAATTTTTCTGTAAAATACAAAAAAGATAGTCTCATAAATTAACAAAGTTTAATTCATTTCACAAAGTTTTTATTTACTGTTGATGTAAAGTCATATAATTAGCATGTATTTATTATTTATTTTTATAAGTGTTATTGCTATGGTTATAAATATGGCCACCAAAATATAGAAAAATGCTAAAAATAGTTTTAGTTTTTTCTTCCAATTCTTTTATTTATAAAATAATTTTCTCTTGATTCCAAAAATACTTCCCTGTTTTCCTCAACTATGACCCAAGTTATCTACCCAAAAAAATCAATGCACAAGCAGACAATTTGCTGGCCAATAAAGCTGTATTAGCTAATGTAGATTACAATGTCCAACAACAAGGAATACCATAATACCTGAACCCATCCCTCGTGTATTATGTAATTATTGAATGGTCATAAGGGCATAGAGCAATAATAAATAAAAACCAACAAAGCTGTAATTTGAAAACATTTCACCGACACTCTAAATCATCTTGATGAACAATACAAGATGTTCTTGAGATTGGTGTTTTTCAATTTATGGCTTTATTGTGTTTACTGTTATCAAAATTAACCTTGTATACTTTCTTTTGATCGCCGACCTAAGTATTTCATTGAAGAATGTTCCAATTATAACATTTACTCCAAGTTCATACATTCACACAAACAAAAATATATCTTAATGGGCCCATACGTAATCAGCCTTCATAGACATAGGATACATGACAGTACATTATAAGAATAACTAACTTACTATTTATCACAGTATGGGAATTAAATTTGTTCCCAAAATGATATTTTTCAGTTGCATGTATCACAGAGTCAACTAACAAATCGGTGGGCAATGCACTATGTTCATTGTCCTATCACACGTTTGTTTTCTCTCACATAATTTAAATTAAAACAAACCAACCTAAACATTTCTTCATAAGAAATGCAAATGAAAAATAAAAAAAACACCTCTGTTAAGCATGAGCTATTGCCATATTTGACTGGGAATAAGCCCATGTTCATGAATAAGCCCAGGTCTACATTTTTCACATATTTAAGAACTGAACCCAAATCTGTGAATAAGCCCAGTTTTAACAAATATAATATTTTTTTTTAAAACACCAATAATTTATAGATGTCAAATATACCCATCACCACCACATAGGCTACTCTTACTAATTAAAAGCAAGGAGTCTTTTTATATGCACTTTGCCAAAGACAGCTTTTGTTACACCATTCACAGACCACTGGCTGGATGAAAAAATAGTCTGTTTCTCATTCACTGATTATGACAGAGTTCATCAAATGCACTAGCCCTAGGTCAAGGTTAGTGAACGTTTATCATTTACTAGTGAAAAATTTCCAATTTTATTATTACATTTATAAGACACTAGTCCAAGCTTCTTAGAAGGCTTATGACTATGTTGAATACGGTCAAATGAACAAAGAAGGAATTGAAAAAGCTTTCACTGAGCATCAGCAGTATCAGTATTAATTTTAAAACTGCATCCACTGGCTGCCAGCAGTACTGAGATTAATTCTAAAAAATTAATTCATTGGCTGCCAGTAGTACTGAGATTAATTCTAAAAACTAATTCATTGGCTGCCAGTAGTACTGAGATTAATTCTAAAAACTAATTCATTGGCTGCCAGCAGTGCTGAGATTAATTCTAAAAGCTAATTCATTGGCTGCAATCAGTACTGAGATTAATTCTAAAAATTAAATCATTAGTTGCCAGCAGTATTGAGATTAATTCTAAAAACTAATTCATTGGCTGTCATCAGTGCTGAGATTAATTCTAAAAACTAATTCATTGGCTGCCAGCAGTACTGAGATTAATTCTAAAAACTAATTCATTGGCTGCCATCAGTACTGAGATTAATTCTAAAAACTAATTCATTGGCTGTCATCAGTACTGAGATTAATTCTAAAAACAAATTCATTGGCTGTCCTCAGTATTGAGATTAATTCTAAAAACTAATTCATTGGCTGCCAGCAGTACTGAGATTAATCCTAAAAATTAATTCATTGCCTTCCTGCAGAACTGAGATTAATTCCAAAACTCATTTTATTAGCTGCTAGGAGTAGAAAGATTAATACAGAAATTGCATCAATAGGCTACTATCACACATATTATAACAGAAAACGTTTAAAAGTATGACTGATAAAATCAGCAGACCTTAGTTTTCAAGGTGCGTGGGTCCGATTGCAACCACACAGCACCCATAATTTCAATCGACGGGTGTGATAAACTGCTCTTGTTCCACTTGGAAATCATGCACCTAAATAATAATGATTAAAAATATGCACTTTCTTACTGTTGTCAGCTCATTGCATAATAACTCAAGTCTTCTACTAATATTTCAAACATACATACTAGTATATTGACTCCTTAACCCATCATATCTGAGAGCTATCAAAAGCTAATTGGGTAGCCGTAAGACATTTGGACAGTCTGTTACATTTCCATTTGGTCATCCTCGATCATTTCTATTAACACTGTTAAACAACACATTGGGAAAACCTCAGCAGATTTCGTTGTATCGGTATAATTTGTAAAATAGCTGAGTTGTTAATAACAGAACTTATACGACATCAAATCTACCATTACCGATTAGTTCATTAATTATTAATGCTTGCTTTTCATAAGCATTCTAATGCGTGATTTTTCACTCACCTAAGTGCTTTCAGGTGTGCAACTTACCACTCAGTGGATTTTTCAGAAACTAAGGTCTGAATCAGTGATTGTAGTCAATTTCTAATGATTGCATGTATTGTTTGTTTTTAACTATAAGAAGCTCTCAAATACATACATGTAATGAAAGAAATATATTATCTGTATTTCCATCAAAAAACCTGTATATCACTAAGTGCATAACAAACATCAACTAAAAACAATATAATTATACATATTTGAATGGTTTTACTATTTCTTCTATTATTTCTCTTGCAATTATAATCTCATCTGTTTGTAACCTTATTGCAACTGGTAGGAAATGTTCGCACATTAAAAACATGCTTTACCACTACATTAAGATTAGTTTGTGACTCATGACAAGCTTGGAGCTTTTTTCTCAATTGTTGTGATTACTTATTGGTAAGATATGCCACTTCTTCCACATTTTGAAATAAGTCATTCTTAAGGTTATATATGATCCATAATAATACATATCTCAATTTCAAGTTGAGTATCTTTCAGAAATCGTTTGGAAATGTTTTTAATTCCTTAAGACCCTGGGAGACAATGCCAGCTGTAGAATGATTTTTACACCCAGACATCAAGCACTGCACCCCTAGGATCATGTCGACACCGTCATACTTCTGCCCCTAGGTCCACCACACCAGCCTCTGCGACAGGTACGTAATGCTCCCCAATCTGGACAAGGAAGAGAGTTTTATCTATGTGTGACCGTCTCATGGGGTCTCGATGACATGGCATCCACTTGTGAACCACCGTTCCCTCCATACCTTTCACAACAACCCAGTTGTTCCATGCATTTTTTCCACCATTTTGCCTCCAGTCCTCATTTGGCCAGAACACATCAATCCGACGACCAAGATTAACATTGTCATAAACCTGAGATGGATCTATAATCTGGCAGAGAGACAGAAAGATTTAAAAAAATAACAATAAATATTGTATCATAACTTCCACAAATTCATTAATACCATCTCCTAACATTACTAAACTGTTTTGGAGGCAATAAAATATTTACCCCCCAAAAGGTAAACAAATACAATAAAATAGAACTTTTATTTTATTTCCAAGACACGAACATTCAAATGTATATTTCAAACATTGTATTAAGCATGTTAAAGTCATGATTATGACTCAACATATAAGATAAACATTCAGTTAGTTAGCTATATAGTGACGAGGTAGGTGTACGTACTCGGACACGATGTGGTAGGATGTCCTTGTTACTGTCTCCAATCAGATTGGCAATAGATGCAAGTGCACTCGGCTTACTGGCTGAGCTGGTTGTGGAGATCAGACTGCCACGGTTACCAAGATTCTGTAGTGGAATATCCTGACCTTGGTTGGTTGGAGTCGAGAGTGGACCTGAGCATGTAGATCCTAGAGAAAATATAAAATGTCAAACTTATTATTTTCTTGATGTAGAAAGTACTAGACCAAATGTGAGAGAAAATTCTGATGAATAAATTAACAACTATAACAATTAATTTGATTCGTAATCTTCTCTTATAACTGACTGTGCAAATATATATTTTCCATTAAATCTGTGACTCCATTCATTTCACGTTTTAAATATCATTACATAGCAAACACATGCTGCAATAAAAAGGACGTTTTGGTTTCAATGAATGATCATTTGAAAAGAAGTTTATATTACAACAATATCCTGCAATTGTGCTGAAGGCTGACAAACTAAAATAAATTTTATCAGCCTAGTAACTATTAGTTGATAATAGTCCAGATGATTAGAGATATTTTTCATTTTCAAAACACTTTAATGAATAATAAACAAGAGAATATTTATAACTATTATTATTATTCTGGGAAACATATTTAATAAATGATCTTACAAACTGATTTATAAAATATTTTTCAACTGTCTTTCACACCAAAACAGCTGGCAAATTGTTCTTCACATCAAACATTGCTTTTCTGGATGTACTTCTCATCATTTCTTTTTTTTCCCTTATTCAACTGATTGACCAGAATGTATTCTTATTTTGTTTAATGCTATAAAATATTGACCTATTTAAAAAAAAATACATTTGTAAGATGATTGATTCTTATGAGAAGTGTTAGGGTGAATGGTGATTTTTCAGTTTCATACAGATATGTTTTGATTAACTACACAATAGCATTTATTAGCACGTCATTCAAAGCAGAAATCACAAACTTGCACAATTGGCCATAAAAACAGAAAATACTTGTGGATTGTAATGGAAAAAAGACTAATAATTCTATTTTATTCACACAAAAAAATGTAAAAAAAAATTAAAACTTGACCCCAACCCTAGAATAGAGAGAGATGTAAACATTGCATTAAATTATATTTGAGTGTAGTCAAGTATCCAAAACAGACCTAATGTAGCCACAGCACATTGATGTGGATGTGTCAAACTGTATGGATGTTCATCCTGGAATGCTGAGCTTCCTCCAGCACATGTAGCATCACAACGTGTTCGCAGCCTGCAAAATATTACACCAATAAATTATTTAAATTACCAAATACCATTAATTCCTATTTATTAACAAAAAAAGCAAAATAAAATAAACTTTAATACAAATTTATTATTTCTGATAAGAGACTATCCAGATGATAAGACTAACAAAAATATAAAATTATGAAAACAATAACAAAAACTATCAAAACATTATTTGAAACAATAAACACTAAGGATTCCTATTTATAAATGGTAGTATTATCTGATTCAAAATAAGTTAACACAATCCAAATTCATTATGTATAATAAAAGGAATACCCAGATCCTAAGGTTAATGAAAACATAAAAAGAAAAATAACCCAAAAAAAGCATTAACAAGATTCAATTTAGGAAGCACAAAAGATTTTTTTTACCTTTTCCAAACATTTTGGAAAAAACGTTTGACATTTGCTAAAATGAACTCTCCCCCAATGATGGAAGCAAGCTGTTGATGTGTCGATGCGTAGGATGTTGTTAGAGGTGACACATATATAGGGTAGCCAATCGGCTGATCGCATGATGAGTTGATCATGTTTCGTAATGCCTGCTTGGCATTCTGGATGCTGCCACGCTCTGGGTTTCGATTGCGAAGAAAGATAAGTTCTTGCTGTTGTCCAGCCCACAATCCTCTCACACATTCACGATTAACCTTAAAACCCAACAAACAAAATTTAAAAAAACTAAAATGTCATCTATATGGTATAAAAAACAGAGATCTAACAACACAAATGCTTTTTTTGAACTGTCATACGCACCAGAGTTTTAAGACTAATCAGAATTTGACGTAACAATTGCATGCATTTTGGCTTTTGCAACTGTGGCTTGAAATCGAGAATATAATTATACTGAATGCAAAAAGTAAAGTTTTGTTTTATTTAATGACGCCTCTAGAGCACATTGATTTTTATCTTATCATCGGCTATCGGACGTCATAAATATGGTCATTCTGACATATGTCTTTAGAGGAAACCTGCTGCCACCACGTAGGCTACTCCTTCGATAAAAAGCAAGGGACCTTTTATATGCACCGTCCCACACAGGACAGCACATACCATGGCCTTTGATAAACCAGTTGTGGACCACTGGTTGGAATATACTGAATGCAGTCGGATCATTCTTGATAGTTAACAAAAACGTTTATTGTATTAAATAATAGATGCATATATTTGTCTGAAAATAGAAATATTTAATATCTCATTTGGGTTACAGTCTCACTGAAAACATTCCCAAATCCAATGACATTATAGCCCTGATTTCTTCCTGAAAATTTACAATGTCCTAATTCTATATATTTGTCTTTGTTTATATTCTATATAACTGTAAATCAATACAATGGTCTCTGTTTCTTATACTTATGCATGATCGTTTCAGTTACTAAAATGAACTCAGTGTTTTTAACAATTAGAATTTATGTAATATTGAAGATATAATTTATATGAGAAAATCACTTATGAAAATACCATATTGTGTTGTAAATGTTTCAAAATATACTTTCATACAAGAATTTACAAAGGTAATCATACATTATTCGGCTATGTACAACAAAATGGACATTATTTTCAGACCGAACATGCAGCATGCTACTCATAAAGTGGACTGCCTGGAGCATTTTATCAGGATATAGAAGTATTCCAAATGACCAAAATAACTCCCATTGGACAAAACATTTTGGCTGTGCTCTTATAAAAAATAAATCTTCGCTGCTTAGTGAATGCATCTCAGCTTATATAAACTCATGCTTGACTGACAACCTCTTTCCACATTTCTGTTTATGGGTTTTTTGGGGTTTCTTTTCTGTTTTTTCTCTTTTTTTAGGAGGGAGTGGGGGTGTTCTGTCTGTGTTAGGATAGATATGTTTTAGAGACATTATCTTATTTTGAACATACTTTTCAAATATACTTAATAAGAATGTATTGAGTAATTAAAAAAACATTTAACAGTCTTTTTGTTTTACCTTCACAACTCTAAAACTGAGGTATCTTTTATTGAGCATGATCACCTTGTATTCATCTGAGCCCTCGTCAAACACATGGCTGAAACGAAACACAGAAATCCATTCAGGATATGAACTAAACATCAACAAAAGTCTATATTTTAAATAACTTATTGTTTCTCTGGACATCATGAAATATCCACATTAATAATACCAGCCAGAAAATGATGCATATTTACTACATACCCAAATCTTTTATCATAATTTATGATTAATTACACAAAAACTATTAATTTACATGGAAAGTGCTTTACAAAATTCAACGCATACAACTGTTTTGAGCAGTTACGTCACAAATTAATCCATGGTTTAATGTAACTTGATTCAACAATGCTAACGTAATTAGTTCAAAGGATACTATGTAATAAATATTGATATTCAATCATTAAAGAAAGTAACTCACCGAAGAGCAAGTAGAGATGGGACATTGGATAACACAGCATTTCTCCATGCTGGATCAGCCTCATGGGATATGACCATGTTTTTTTCATGAGAGGTAATGGCATCATAGAGAGCAGCTGAGTCATCGTATTCTTCAGGTGATGTGAAATGATCCTATTAACACAAATCGTCATTAAAATCATACATTTTATTTACATTTCGCCCATATAAACATGTCATTAAAGTTCATGAGAGTTTCAGTTTTACATTTTTTACCCCATAATATAAAATTGTTTAAAGTAAGTAAACTCAGATAAAATAATTGTAAAGAAAAGGAAAGTTAATGTAAGACATATTATTTATACAGTTTGAACATCTAAGTTTAAAAAAAAAGGTTCACTGAATTCTGTGTTAGGTTTTTAAGATAAAACATATTTCATTGGAAAAATTTAAATAAGACCTTACCTGATGTAGTTTAAGTGACATTCTGATGGCAGGGGCAACAACACGTCTTATCATTTCCATATCAGCAAACACCCACTCATCACGTGGCGAGGTAATACGCAGGTCTCCCTTGAACAAAGCATGAAGACCATACAGGAAGAAATCAACACTGAAACAAAAATACAATCTTTGAAATACAATATCGTAGCAGTCAGTCACAGTTGGTTACTTTTTCCTATCTGCATAAACTGTACCTTTGAGCAGATAAAGGTGGTAGCCAGCACAAACATTTATATTAATCATTGAAATGTTGACTTGATATTGCAAATATAGTAATTTGCCACGATTTTAATAATTATTTTAGTAATTTTTGAATTTCTTATGAAATAGAGATTCTCTTGTTATTTAAATATTCAAAATGAAGAATGAATAAAAAATAATTTACCTGGCTGAGGCACTATTATGAGAGGCATAGGCAAGAGCACGACGCCCCAGAAGACTGAGTCCATAGCACAGTGAAACCAAAATCGAGTCTTTGCTGCTATCTACACTCTGAAAAATAATTATTCTGAATATTACTATTTGTTTCTTTATAAAGATAGAACAATACAACATATCACATATATTGAGATGATTACATGAAAACCTTCACCAAAATTAATAAAAACTCATGCTTAAACTCTGTATAATTTTAATTAACACACACACACACACACACACACACACACACACACACACACACGCATTTTATTAAACAAAATTGTCTTAAATATTTTGTAAAGAACTTACATAAACTTATTAGTCACATTGTGCAACAACTAACAATTTTAATAAACTTATAAATGCATTGACTCTAGTCTTAATAAAATAATCAACTTTAAGTGGCAAATTTGTTTTTATCTACAGGCCTATTAATGCATCTTTCAAAACATACATGTTATTCCTACCTTATCTCTCCTGGAACTACAATACTGGATCCACTGTAGGTAAATCTCACAAAAGCTATTACGTGATATCCCTGAGAGTTTAGTGTCATAGTCATCGTCAACATGCATGTTGAATGTAGGGTCAATGTCTGCATAGTTGGTTTCCACAGTGGGAGCCAAGGCTTCCACAATCATTTGGTTTTTCAGCCACTCTTCAAGCCTTGGTGACCGGACACAGTAGTATACAATATTCTATATAATAACAATAAAAACACGTTATTAAAAAAAACAAAAAAAACATTATGTTCTTATATTTTCATATACAAAATAATGTACTAAATTAGCTGATTTGGGAAAAAACAACAGAGACCATTTCACACTGCTGCTTAATACAGGTAGGCACATGAGCATATAAGATTGTGTTACATTTAGGGCACCTATAATTCTTGTGGGTGGAGATGCATGCCCCAATGTCTCCTATCTGAATATGTCACCGGACAGTTTACAATATTTTACAATAAATTTATTAAATATAATGAAATAGAAAAATAAAGAGAAGTACCACATATGATTTCAATAAAAGAATGAAACAAATTTAAAAGGTTTTTATTTTTAATAAGGATTATTATATTAAGTCTTGCATGTTAAGAGCTTATTCCCTTTAGAGTCAATATATGTATTTCAAAACAGCAGTGACTAAACAAAATCAGTAACTGTCAATATGTCTCTTCAATAAAACAGACTGGGAAAAGATCAGAAAGTATCCGTCCATATACGATAAAACAATATATGGCCTACGCAGGATAATGTCGCCTTAGTCCCCTTCAAAGTACTCCCCTTGGGACCTCACACCTTTTTCCCAGCGTTCCTTCCATTTTTCAAAACACTCTGCAAAGGCATCTTTTGGGATGTCCATCAGCTGCTTCGTCGCATT
>JAULBS010097383.1:0-16553 GCA_032355785.1 Symmetromphalus regularis | reverse complement strand
ATACATGTAACTTCGACTAGAAGCCATGTTTAAATTGATATTGTAATTATTGTTTAACTTAATATTTTAATTATTGTCATGCTTTGTTTGAATATTAAACTGTAGTGTTTTTGCCCTGATATAACTTCACCTTGAAGCTCTGGCCAAGTAACTTACGAATTGGAGATATGTATTTGGGCACTCTGGCTTGGTGACTGATATAGTTATTTTAATTATATCTGTGTGTAACGACTATTAATATAATGCTTCTTTTCTATTTTGTTTCTTTACTATATATCAGGGTTTTTGTTCTAGGGGTTGTTTTTAGTCTGGGTTCGAGTTGTTTTTGGGTTTGGTTTTAATTAATGCGTTTTAAGTGGTTTCATTAGAGGTTATATCCTATTCCAACTGTTATTCAATGCCTATATTTCATTATTAAAGTCCTTCGGATCTAGAAACTCACATGTTTTCTGTTTATCTTGTATTATATTTGTATAACCTACTTGGTTCTCGTATACATAATTATAAAAGGAATCGTATTTACATGGGTTTCAATAATATGGGCTTCAAAACCTGAGGATGAAAAACAGAAAGCTGTCCAGAAATTGATCGTGTTTTTTCCCCAAAAAGAAATCTGATCAGGTCAAATCCACAGATGGAAAATTAACCCTTCCTATTGTTCAGAAAGTTGCTTGCAAACTGTCAAAAGAAACGAGTGAATGCCGCAAATATAATACAGTAATTTGTTGTTTATTTATAATATAGAGATATAAATTAAATCATCCAATTTATCAACATACATGTATGTTAAATACCCAAAATCAAGATATTGTTTACCAATTCATTTAGGAAGGTAGTTTAAATATTATTAGTCTTTTTTTGGTTTTACAGTATTTGAGCAGAAATGATAAACTACTATACTAGTACTTTATGGGTTTTTTTATTTCTTTCTTTTGCAGAATGCATAGTAAATGCAGTACATCACCAGGTAACAAGGCAAGGGCATTGCCAGATGTACAGGCGTTACATCAAATGGCATCTTCTAAATTCTGCCTAAATTGGTAATGACTCAGATTGTGTTCCAAAGATGGGTGCAATGTTGTATTTGTGGAAGATGGTTCCACACCCGTTGTTGTGGTCCGTCTGTAAAAACTGATTGATGACGAATTCGAATGTTGCTTTTGCAAGGCTATATATAAGCAAAAACACTGAACTTGCAAAATTAGTATAATTATGGGTGATCCTTTTCTACCATATCTAGACCAATGTATTACATATATGGAGCTAAAAATTATGTATTTAAAACAATTTTAACGTAACTTTGAGGTAACCGATTAGGTAACCCACGGATTTCCCATTTCAAAGTCAGAAAGGGTTAACTGAAATTGTGATTGTTAATGACTAACAAATATATATGTGTGTGTATGTTACATTATTTCATAGGTGTCATATCCATTTGAACTAGTTGGAGTAGACTTGGTTGCACTACTAACTGAGACAGAAATTGGGAATAAATATATTTTCACTGCAACAGACGGTTACACAAAATGGGTTGAAGCCTTTCCAATACCAACCAAATCTGCAACTGAAGTGTGTGTCTTGAAAAAGCCATAGCATGGCATGAAGCCATCAATGCAATTCTTTCTGATTAAAGGGAATTTATAAATCAGGTACAGTTTTAGCAAAACTCATTCATTCAGTTTTGTTTGTATTATGTTAATGCATACATGTGCTGCTAATTGAATAGAATGATCAATGATTTTTTTTAATACTGTTTTTTAAATAAATATATCTCATTTAAAAAAAAAAAATTTACATGACATATTTTGAGTATAAAACAGCAAACTGTTACTCTTAAAAATTTCTTTGTAGTGAAGTAGCCTATGAACTCATTATGGTTGGTTTTACAGTTGTTTATGTGTGTGTGCATAAATAGATACAGTGAGAAAGCAACACAGATAACACAGACACACAAAGATACAGTCATAGGTCGATTTAATTTTACACTGTCAGTTTATACCAGATACACTGTTACAATAATTAACTATTTTCCATTCAAGTTTAATCTTTAAAATCAATAACAAGATTTGTAAGACCTGGGATATCAAAAATAAGTGACAGTCTGTGACACCTGCATATCATCCACAAACTAATGGTTTGGATGAAATAAACCAGACACTTAAAGTGTAAGTCATTGATAATTACAACATTCTGGTAATTTGTATGGTATTGGTATAAAACAAGTTAAGTTTTTCATATTGGATAGTTTTATAAATAAAAAAAATTTCTGCCTCCACCCATTCCCCTGAAGTTTGGGCTCTACTATCTCCCTATAAATATATAGCCCATCATTGGTTTAATATTCTTAAGTGTTGTGAATATAGTTTATAAGATGTAAGTTGCTTATGTATATATATAGATTTTATGTGACTAATGTTTGTATCCGAGTATCTTTTTATATGGAGGAATGGTGTGTTTGCTCAAGGTGCTATAAGCTTGTCACCTAATAACCACTTATTAACTAATGTACTGGATGTTTCTAAAAAAACATTCTTTTCCATATTTAATGAAAGTATATAACCAAGCATATAAAACAGGTTAACTCTTAGTTTAATGAGATAAGATTTTATCACTATATGAATTGTGATTTTATTTTTCAGAGCCCTCAGAAAGCTGACAAATGAACACCAGCAGGATTTCACATTTAAGGCGCATGATCGCACTCGCGCCCCATGATTTTGACCAAAAAGCATGAATAATCTCACTCCAAAAATGCCATCGAGTTCAGTCATTCTCAGTTTTTGCGAAAATATCCGAATTAGAATGGATCACATACTACAATAATAAGCAATTTGCTTTAAGTATTTATTTATTTTTAAAACGTGTAAAGAAAAGTATGGTGTGTTATTTAAAGTTGTTATATTTATATGATAGACATCAGTTGACTGTATAGTGCTTGTTTAAAAACTGCTTGTATATTAAACAAATGGATTTGTTATCTATTTTATAAAAAATTGTTTTGTATGCATTTTCACCTGGCTTACAATAGGGGTGAAATGACCCTCTAACAGGAGCGAAACGACCCTCTTGTAGGGCAAAAAACGCCCTTTGTACAAACGGGAATAAGGGTGAAACGACCCAGTGCAAACGGGAATATGGGCAAAACGACTCGGGTGTGAATGGGTTTTAGTGTGAAACAACCCATAGAAACATATTTCAATTATATAACATCCTAATATGTACTACCTTGAGTTAATGTGTAACTCAATCTTTAGAAAATTTTAAATACTACATCCAGTTGCACTTTATGAACAAGGGGAAAAAATGGATTGCTTTGTAATGATGCAAAATGCTATACCCTCCTTACTAAAGTTCTTAATATTCATGCAGTATTAAAAATAAAACAAACCATCCTTTATTTTAACGAATATAAAACTAAATGCATCCTGCTAATCACTGCCCAAGTTATTTCATATTGGACAAAAATTCTTAAATACCCTCAAAACAACCTTTACAATAGTAAAAAAATTAATTATAATTGATCCAGTGTGTCTGTATATAGATCACATTTTTGAAGTTTTTTTTTTTTTAAACACAGCATGATTAAAATTTGGAAACTTTTAGATGTAATATAGTAATAATTACACATGAAACTGATTAAAGTTTTCAGTGCCCCGATAGGTGGAACGAAACTTCGTTTAGAACGCTTTTGCGAGTTCAGCGTACGCCCTAATTCAATAACTTGAATAAGTGTTGCCCAGGGTCTTTCTCATTTATAATCTTGAATTTTCTAACTCAATTTTTAACAATATATTATGCTATTAATTTTAGCGGTTAATCAAACTATTTAACAATCGCATGGTAATACTAATAGCTCATTAAATTTTAACATGACCTGAAATTTGGGTACTAACCTTTCTACCAAAATCTCTACAGGTGCTGCTCTAACGAACGCCAAAATGAAAATGACGGGTGTGGTTAATTTGGCGAGAAGCGGGTGATTCTAATCATGACATGCACGCAGTACGCATGTCTGTATTCAGTCAATTGAACTGGCAATCAAAGCACGTGAAACAAAAGGACAAATCAGGCGCGGATACAGGATTTCTGAAAGGGGGTCCAAATGTGATGGGCGAATAGGACTAGTGGAAAATAGTTAATTTTCACGTCCTTCAACTCGGGGCGTTTCCTGTTGAAATTACATGGGGTGGGGTGGGACAGAAAGCACATGAATTTTTTTTGACGTTGGGCCTTGGTAAAAACGGTCATTTTATGTGGGTGTTGGGTTGGTGAAAGAAATTATAATTACCTTAGTACTGGGTGTGTTACCTCCGGCAATAGATAGATTATGCGGTGGGTGGTCATTTTGGTATCAAATCCATGTGTATATTAACCTAGATAGAGGGTCATGAGCATTGTTTATAAAAGTTGGTGAGGGGAGGGTGAAATTTTTTTTATATAGGTGTTACCTTAAAAAATTAAAAGGCGTTCTGCCCCCTTCCCCGTATAAATTTAATTGGAGCAGCCCTCGGAAAATATATGTAAAAAAAAATAATTCTAAAAAAGGGGGATCTGGATCCCCGCTCCTGGATCCGCTACTGATAATAGACTTCCTCAAGACGACTGACAAAAGACAACATTAGTGAAATGGAGCACATTGACTTTGTATTAAAAAGGATTTTGTAATTAAGTGCTGTAAAAGAGTTGTATTTCATTATTTGGCTATTTTATAACAATATGTTTCATAATTAATAGTTTTAATGTTAGAACGTTGTAAATCATTTTAGTAAAATTTATAATTAGTCAGGTTTTAGTACTGGTAATAGAAAATCCCCGCCCCGTACGCAACATTTTCTTTAGGGGGTGCGTTTGTGAAGGCCCGAATGTTTTATTTTCGTTTTTAACGTTATTCTAGTAAATTGGCGTCAATCCAAATTTGCACCCGTCGCATCCTCCCCTCTGCGTACGAGCCTGAATACTGGAAAAGATTTCATTCTCCACGTCTGGGAAAATTTAGAAGAGGGATAGAGTGGTAAAAGCATGACTTTTCAGTATGTGTCAGTTGAATGTAAGACGTTTCGAAACGGCCACGGCCCTGATTCAGTTTTGCCTCTCAATATTTAAACGGCTTAATCGGCCCTGTATATTTTTTAAAATTTATTATTAGTTTAGTTATAAGCAACTGTAATCGGCCTCTGTAAACACAATGACCTAATAAACCAATATTAAAAATATAATACTGCTCCCTCAAATTATAATGGTGTGCAACCATTCTATGAAGGTTCCTACACCGGATAAATACGACCCCAAAGGTCATGCTGGTGTCTTGTGTGTTTTTTTTGGGGGGTGGGGGGGGGGTAGATTTCATTAATTAATCATTGTTAGAATTTAATTGAGGGTATATTATATTTCAACAAATATTTTTAGGACTGTCACAAATTCCTATCGCATGCAAGTTTAATAGGCTATTTTTACTTTGGAATTATCATTTTTCTTGTAGTAAATTGTTTTAATTTATAGTAATTTGTTCTGTTTTGACTGTAATTTATTAGTAATTAACAGAAATTTGCATTTAACTGAGGATGTATTCTTTTAAGTGCTATATATTTCACCATTAATATTTTTGGAGAACTGCCACTTTGTGCGTCTTATGATTTTAAGATCGAGTAAGACGAAAAATAAGTTAATTACAATAATTAATACGAATAATCATAAAGTATCCCAATAAATCATCTAAATAATGACAAAAGTGGTGTTTATGAGGCCATGTAATTGTGTTACAGATCAACAAAATATTGTGTTTTATTTATTTATTTATTTAAATAGTCCTAATTTGAGTTATTTGGCCATCGAAAGATACCCATAGTAGCGGATCCAAGGGGGACGGACCCCCCTCTTTTCTCGTATTTTTAATTTTTTTAATATATATTTTCCGAGTGGAAGGACGTGAAAATTAGCCATTCCTTCTCCGCACCCCCCCCCCCCCATTCCTGTTCATCCATCATTTTGGTTACCCCTTTCAGAAAGCCTGATCCAGTGCCTGCATATTGTCATACGGTTTTTCAAAATGAGTATTTTTGTTAAAATTACAACAACAATTTCCATTTTCTTAAGATTTAGAACTTGTTTGCATAATTTGTTTAATGTCTGTTCCAGCTTCAGAATACGCCAGGCTTATGTTGACACAGGAGTTAACCGAGTCACTCTCTTAAACAAAGGATTATTTGTTCAGCCCAGGTTTAATTGGCACTAGAATAAGAACCTCATTGGGATTTATACGTGCAATGAGAAGAAATGTAAATTGGGTTATAATAGTTTAATGTTATATCATACGTACTGAGACAGTTCATGTTGACTTTGCTAAAACTTGGAGAAGGGGGTAAATCATGTGGTGACTCATCCCCCACTTTTTGGATGGGGAGGGGGGGGATGCCTATATAATTAAATTATCCACCCACATTTTGGCTTCGAAATAAATATTGAAAGTAAAATCCTAAGAGGTCACCCATTTTTTTCATCATTTTTACGAGCGTATAAAACTTACTTTGGAGGGGGAAGGGGGATAAAGGGACATATACGCTTTTCAAAATAATAAAAAATGACTATAATACTTTTATAATATTTTGGAAATCATCTTTTCTTTTCCTTTTCAATTTGTATGCCCTCCCTGGGTCTCGCGTTTTAAAAGATGAGCGTGTGGGAGGGGCGCGAGGGGGGTGGCGTAAAAGTTAAGAGTATACATCAGTCTCGTATTCTGCCAGTACATGTATATGACATGTAATATAATGTAAAGATGATATGTACACCATGTAAGTTTTGTTTTACTGTAAAACCTACAATAAACTGTCCTCGCTGACAGGTATGTATTCTGAGAGTGACAGGCATGTCGTTTTCAATTGGGTCTTTGTCCATTAGCAGTTAATATACAAAACCCAAGATCTTTGTACGTGTCATGCTGTTTTTCAAGTAGGTGCAAAATGATTGCATAACGTGTTCTAACGAAAACAGTCACGGTTGTTATATAACACTTGTATAAGATATACAAATACATTTACAAAATATCTATATACATATTAAAGGTACATTATAGGGTTACCAATAATTTAACATATTTTAGTAATAAAACGCAAAAATATAACTAAAACCTATATAATCGACATTTTTCACAACTTTTTAATTTTAAATTTTTATGAGGGCTGCCACTTTAACCGCTTTAATTTTAATACTAGCCATTTTGTTATTTGATAAATACTAAGCTAATGGGTCAAATATGAATTTAACCGTTAACATTAAAGTCAAAACTAATCTTCATTTCTATAAATTAATCTTTTGCCAGGTGATTTCTTATTTAAATTAAAAAAAAAATTTTTTGTATATTCCAATTGACTAAAGTGTCAGTTCTCTTAAAAATGTAAAATAAGTTACAAGAATTCGTGAATTCAAAAAATATTTTATCTTAGCATGTGAGAGGTATGGGGATCGATGCCCTGCATCCCAAGATTTTTTTAAAAATTAATATTTAGTTTTAAAATAAATCGGTTATTTGCATGATAAATGTTATCTAATTTGTATTCTTCAAATATTATAAATAATGATTGACAATTTGTTTTATTACTAAAGGATACTATATCACTGACATCCTGTGATATATCTTTAACGTTTTATCATCATTTTTCTCCTTGAGATAAAAAGAATTAAGGAATTCAGCATGCATGAATTCAAAGTAATGATTTTATGTTCAAACACATGCAATTAAAAAATATTAGGGTTTGTTTTCAACAATTCTTGTTTTATTTTACGTTTATGAGGACTGCCACTTAGCCATTTTGAATTTCAATAGACGAATCACAAGCATTTGGCAAAATAACACCAAGGAATGATGATCAGTTTTAACAAGTAATCATATGTGACAGATCCTCTATAATAGCAGAAACTTTTTTAAAATTTGTGGTATTTGTGTGGTTTATTACATTATTGGACATTCAATAATATACCTTTAATTTCTTTTACCTGCAGTTTTTTGAATTTGTAGGTATGGATGCAGGATTTCAGAAAGGGGGAGGGGGTCCAAATGTGATGGCTGAATAGGACTGGGGGAAAAATGGTTCCTTCCACTTGCAAAATATATTTAAAAAATAAAGAAATATGAGAAATGGTGGTGTTGGGGGGGTCCAGACAACCTGGTCCCCTCCTCTGGATCCGCTACTGATATGGTGAGCCTCAGTAGTCCAGTGGTAGAACGTTGGACACTCAAGCTTATGATAGTGGTTCAAAACACATTGGAGGTGGTCTCACACTTGACTACATGTCAAAATAACCAAATTTTTGACATCCAATAGTTGAGGATTAATTAATCAATGTGCTCTTGTAAAAAAAAAAAAAAAAAATAGCCCCCAAGGTGATTGATCCGACAACCCATCTCACCTTGGGAAGACGCTCTATCTCTGAGCTATGTCCTGATTATCTGTACAAGACAGATCTTTCTGTGATATAATCTGATTTCCGTTCCAACCAGTGGTCCACATCTGATTCATCAAAGGCCATGGTATGTACTGTCCTGTCTGTGGGACAGTGCATATAAAAGACCCCTTGCTGCTTATCGGAAAGAGTAGCCTATGTGGTGGCTGCAGGTTATCTGTAAAATGTCAGAATGATCACGATTGACATCCAATAGCCAATGATAAGATAAAAATCAATGTGCTTCTAGAGGCATCGTTAAATAGAACAAACCACTTTTTTTGTGAAATAATCTGAAAGCACTAACAAATAACTAACACAAAACATTATTTTATATTTCATATTACAGTTTATTTTGGCAAATGAAATGACAGAATTTTCAGTATCTCCTACACTGAGAGGTTTCATTCCTGGGTACCAACAAACGAACACATTAATCAATATAACCATGATCATCAACAAAAACAAGATGTTTATACATTGGGAAGGCAAAAGTGAATGCAGTGTGGGATTAAATCAAGAATTGTAACATCAGGGTTAAGAAAACTTATGTCTAGTGTCACTTTGGTACCAAACTTTTCTTGTAGGTTTTAGCACATACATGTACAAGTAGACCAGTGGGTTTTAAAATAAATAAATACATACACTATATAAGTAACATTTTCAGTTATTTCTAAATTTTTGCTCACTTTAATGATATAATTATTATTTTAATCTTTTCATCATTTAAAGTGAATCTGTCAGTTATTATTATACATCAAATGTCAGGGGCATTAAAATGAAATTCATGTTTGGGGTGGTAGGGCTTATCCCATTTCTGAACATCAGAATTTGCACATGAATAATTTAACGATGAATAAGGAACATAGTTATGAGAATTATTGGCGGCCTGCAGCCCCCCCCCCCCCTCCCTCAGCTCCAATGCCCCTGAATGTTGACTGGCTTTTATATATAACAGATCCATTAAATGCAGGTGCAGGGAAAAAATGCCCATGAAACTGTTGGTTATCAGAATATATACATGAAATAGGCAGATAATATGCAGGATAGCCCATTAAGCTGTTATTAAACTTCTTTTTTTTCTGGACACTGATCATGTGGAGTGTTTGGTGTAATGATGCATTATCTCATGCAAGCACAATGATATAACTATTTCAAGAAATATATTTCTATTTTCTATTTAAAGAAATATGTTTCCATTTCGAATGATTTCCATTTCAAGAAATATATTTCTATTTCCATTTCAAGAAATATATTTCTATTTCCATTAAACTAAGTTATTTTCATGGATGATCTTATGTCCATTTTAGCAATACACATGAATGTATAAAGATAAAAAAAAAAAAACCTTGATAGTACTGTAATTTTATTATTCATACTTGCTGATACTATATATTAACACAGTGATGAGAACAGGTCAGACCTAAAAAGGAGGGTCATTGCGAGAGAACATAGCTATTGAGTAGGAGGAGGGTGTGTCAAAATAAATCCTCAAGTCTGGAAACCGCAATTTGGATTGAAATTCTCATCTCTGTTAACAATACTGCTAGTATGTTATCATTTCTTTACTTCGTAAAATAAAATTATCTACCCTACTTAAGTAGGAAAGTCTGAATGACGGTAATCAAACAACTCTTTAAATTCTATCACATATACTCACATACATGTAGGAAATGTTCATAGGTTATCTCCCTTTATTGATTCCAATGTAGTAAACATTCATTAGTTATCTCCCTTTACTGATGCCAATAGGAGCAGTTTTTTTAAGACACTAAGATTTGATTATTTCACTTTCAGTATCACTGCAGTTTTCCAAAACTGGCAAGTCTTGGACAGACTCAGTAATCTGTGACTTATTTCTAAAAGGGTCATTTACAATTATTAACATTTTTCTTATTTGTACAAAGTTTCAGATCTCATCATTCTGTAAATTATACACTAGGGAACAAAGTTTTTGTTGCGTTGATACCAGCACTTGTTTTTACCTAATTTGAGTGTGCTGAATTGAAATCTGAAGTTAGTTTTTAATAATAATTAAGCATAAAATGATTATTTCTTCAGATTTCAATAACATTTTAATGATTAATTTAAATTTGTGTAATAGCCTTGACCCTCCTCCCCCAAGGAACCAGTTTGTATGAAGAAATTATTGTCAACAACTTGTCAGCTGCTTCGTGAGGATTCCTGAGATGTGTATCACTATTAGGTCTTTCCTCATCCAAGTCCATCTGAGTGGAAAGAGTAAGACCCAGTTGTTCAAACCAAGCTTAAGCTAACCATGGGTTAGTTGAATATTTCAAAACCAAATTGTAAATAATTGCAAATAGTAATTGAAAGAGATACGATGAAACTTAGGTTATTTTAGCTTAAGGTATCCATAAATAATCAAATCAGAAGTATATCTGAACTTTCTATGAAGATATTTTAAAGAGAAATATTCATCTACCCCATGGTTTGCTTAACAATGCTTTGAACAACTAGACCCTGTTATTTGTAAGTAAAAATAATTAAAATTAAATTTCCTCAGTTTTATTTCAAACAAAACTCACAAAATACACTATTTCAGATAAATCAAAATAAATGATCAGTTACTGTGTTTATAAAGCATTTCATTTACTTTGGATTACTTAGCCAGATACATGTAGGTATGAAATATTTATGTTTGCAGAAAATAATGACATCCCTAGCCCATGTCCTTCTCTCACCTGCAATACATTACACGTATGTACAATTGATAAATGTACAATTTTGTGGACGATGTTGAAAAATATAGTAATCAAAATGAAAAATATTATAACTTTATTTTAAAAACATGTTACAGTTGAGGATATGACACAAATGACATGCTAAATATATCCACTTATTTTTGTTCTTATTTATATACGACAATTCTCGACTAACTTCTATTCACAACCAGCCTAATCATTCATCACATTATCACATTTTCAACTCAACAATCAACTTTTAATACAAACGACTTTGTAGAAATCATTTTAAAGACGTGATCAACAATCTGCTCCAATATTTGACACAGAACTGATACCATCTCTTGCAACATCTTTCAACAGTCCTTCCTCACCGAAAACATAAGGATTTGCAAGGTCATATCATATGGCCTCTTTGAACACAAGGAGCACTTAGTTCTTGTATTATCTGTGGACAAGGTTCATCTTAATTATTGCAGGATCAATCCTTAAACACAAGGATCATCTAGTCAGACAGGATCCTTAGACATAAGAATCAACTTCATGCTAAATCCTTATGCATAAGGATAATCTCATTTTTGTAAGGTCTTCATATAAAAGAATCCTTGTAAGATCCTTGTATCCATAAAAAATAAGTTTGGTTTCTTTAGCATACAGTAGAAATAATTCTTTAAACCATGTGAAAAGGCATAATAATGCACTACTATCATGTCATGAAATATCTCCAGTCAGTGAAGCCAAGATAAAGAAATGACAATGTTTTTTCTATGAGAAAGATATTGACCAATATTAACAAAAATCAAATCTCTATCAGCTCAGATTTATCCACAATTCACAATTGCTATTTAGTCCAAGAAAATAAAAAATCACAATTTCCTTTCTTTGAGAAAGACAAAGAATATTATCCAAAACATTTTTATTATCACAACTGAAAACATTTTAAATGAGACATTTTTAAATATGAAAAATGTCATCTTTGAAAGCATTTTCCTTATATATTACTTGGTAGCACGTATCCTTTCTGCACCAGGAAATCACAGTCCTTTGTTGAAAGTCCTTGTCAAACAATGGATCTCTTCGGTTGACTGAGACAACTCTAAACTGACATGGCCAAAGTCTGGCTGTCTACCACATCATTGCTAACGTCTAAATGTGTGTTATTTATCTGGAATACTCTTCCTGAGCTCTTGTATCTGCTCATCACCCAGTGTTAATTTGTCTTCAAGTTCCTGGAAGTCTATAGTCAATTTGGATTTCATCTTGATGTAGTAACAGTAGTCCTCGAACTGTTCTGGCAACAGACTCTCTTTGAGGAATGACGAAACTTGGTCACTTCGATCATCAATATCTTCCTTCAGTCGTTTGGCATCTTCCTGTTTCGAGTTCAGTCTCTCCTTCTTGTCTACTGTCATTTTCTGAAAGAATGTAATTTAAAAAAAAAAATTTAAAGAGCCATATTTTATGCATAAATTTATGATGAAAAAAGAATTAAAGTTTCGAAAAATATTTATTATGTAGAGACATATTTTCCTTTTATCAAAACAAGAAAAGAAAAAAAAGCAGGTCACAAAAAACATTTCATTCACAAACTTTACTAAATGTTCAGTTATAATTTGGAACACCTCTGCCATTTATAAATCCTAAACGGATAGAATTGAAATTCCTCATCTACTTACAAATCATTGTTCATTTAACCAGTAAATTATTTAAAAATTAAATTACCTTTATCTTAGGATCAGCATCTTCTGGCAGACTCTGTATTGCATTTTCTGCCCGTGCTAGCTGTCCTGCCAGATTGAGAAGCAGACGGACGATCTTCTCCAGGTCATCAATGTACGAAAAGAATTTCTGCTTCTCTTGCTCTTTGCGACACCTTTCCTCCACCATCTGTTTCACCTGATCAAAAATTAAAATAACATTTTATTAGTAAAATTACATAAAAATTGACCAAAAAGAAAAACAAATATATTATATACATATATATTTTTTATTATTTTTATTATTATTGTGTTTTATTGTTATTATTATTAAATAATTTTTTTTTAATGTTTATTTATTTATTATTATTATTATTATTATTTTTTTAACAAAAATCCCTGAAAGACTGAGTGGTCCATCTATTCTCGTTCTCAAGCTGATTATTCACATTTATTGGCATTTTCCTAATCATATGAAAAATACTAATTATCAGACCTATGCATACCTTCTGTATTAAATAACTGAAGAAAAAAACCCACTAAATTTTTAAAGATTTCGATAGGAATAGGAAACTGTTGGTAATTTGCAAAATCCTCAGAATTTATTATTATAAATATTTTTTTTTTTTTTTTACATTTCACATTACCATCTTTTCATTTGTTAGGAGGTATTCAGTGAGAACATCAAATCACAGAGCACAGGGCTATACAGGCCATATTCCAGTTTTAATGTACAAACTATAATACACAAGTAATTATGTTAAAAGCACTTTTTCAAGTTCTTATTGTGGAGTATTAAAGGCACACTCCTAAATTTTTTACTAATGGAAAGTTTTAGAAAGACATTTGTGCTTTTGGCACTTATTTTTCAGTTGAACATGCTGGTGTTTTGATGAGTCACTTATCATGATGTGAGGTATAGTCATGAATTAATTCTTTTCAACATTACCATGTTCTGTTTATACTATTTTTTCAATTTAGAAACTAGTTAATTATATTGCTTGCAAATATATTAATCTGTATTACATGTACAGTCTATTTCAACTTAAAAACATTTGTTTAAATCTTGGTCTAATCTATACAGATCTCACCCCACTACTTTTAATTAAAATCATCTGGTTGTTTCAACAAACAATCGTCAAATTATCAGCATAATGGTTTTCTTGACCACTTGACCAGCTCTTCACGGCCACTATAACAAGTTGTGAGAGACCAGCAGCCTGGGACCGAGGTGTTAATAACCAAACAGCCCTGATGGACAAGCTTTCAACTTTGATAAGAGATGAGGAGAGAGATAGCAGAGATGACTGGTTGTCAATAAAGTTGTAGGGAATTCCTATAATGTGGGTGTGTGACTTACAATGCAAGGAAATTCCCACACAGAAGTAGATCCTTACTTCTGACCAAAGTTTGATCATTTCAAGCATGGTTAACCAGCCACGGTTGTATTGTGGTTATGCTATCAGACTCTCAGCTGGTAGGTGCTGGGATCAAATCTCAGTCGTGGTATTGAATTTTTAATCTTGTTATCAGCTCCAAATCAGAGTGACTGCTCTGCGAGGCTCAATGTGTAGGGGTATACTGATTACACTGACCAGTGGTCCAGACCCCCCTCCACCCCCCGAGAGCAACTGTGCCTACACATTTATTTATGCCAAGCTACGCCTCTGTCTTTGGGTATAAAATATCCCTTTCTGCTTATTGGTAACAGAAGTCACATTAGTGTGGCAGAAGTGGGTTTAGTCTCTCCTGCTAAGACTAACAACTGTCCTGAAAGGAGAGCACAGAAAGCTGTGTAATCAATCAATCAATTGTTCACTGTACACAATGCAAAGGTTTTCTGACCATCTAACCAGTACAAAACACATTACATGATCAACAACACAGCATAATACTAGTATATACAACCTCCGCAATTAATAAAATGTCCACGGCAAAATAAATTCCGTGGAGAAATAGTGTCCACAGTAATTTTAGCGTTCACACATTTCCAACTCTGAATTTGCTAATGAAAAAATACATCTTGGAAAAGAAATTAGTCTGTGGCAAAAGAGAAGTGCTGTGGATAATATATAAGAAGTGAACTAACCCTCTTGCCAAGTGCCTCATTCTCTGTGATCTCCTCCTCAAGTGCCATCTTCTCTTCCTTGAGAATATCCAGCTTCACATACAACTTCTCCATCAGCTCCTCCTGCAACCATAAAACACAACTGTAAGGTTTCAAGTAAGCTGATTACCTGCATGGCCCAGTTGTTCAAAGTAACCATGGGGTACATGAATATTTCTCTTTAAAATATCTTCATATAGAGTTCAAATACACTTCTGATTTGATTATTTATGGATTTCTTAGGCTATAATAATCTACGTTTCAACATATCTCTTCAATTACTATTTGCAGTGATTTATAATTTGGTTTTGAAATATTCAACAAACACGTGTTTAGCTTAAACTTGCATTGAACAACTGGGCCCAGGAGGTTACCACACCTTGGTAAAGTTAGGATTGAAAAATAGTTCTTGAGACCATTCTTAAGTGAACAGTCAGTTGTTATCAATGCTTTGATTAAAATATAAAAATAACATACACCTGGAAGTATCAATAGATACAAATGATATCAATAAAGAGAAAAGATATAAAAAAGGCATGATACTTAATAGTATTAGTAAAAAACATCACAATTTCAAACATGATACATTTGTTATTGGTTATCATGTTTCTATTTTATGTTAACCTTTAATGGGTTACTGTTTTGAGTGGTGCATTTTTCGGACTAAAGATAAATTTACAGAACTAACATTACAACAATGTTTTTACTTGAGTGGTTAAAAAATTCCTCGAAACTGAAAATGCCCGGTTTACCAAATTCACATGAAAGTAAAACTGAAAACAAGGCATAAACTGTAATTCCATGCACATTTCATATACCTACTTTAGGGGTAGAAATTAAGAAATTATTTTCACTCACCTGGGGGACGAGTGGGCTTAAAAAGTTACAGATCCCCACTTAAAAAAATCACTAGTCCCCCCATTTTAAGATAGGAAAACATATATACTGGCCGAGGGGATTAGCGTCAGTAAGGATTTACTCGCCTCAATGTTAGTTTCTATCCCTGTACTTCTGCAATATATAGTGTGAAGCAAGCAACTATCATAAAATCAGTGTATTAATATTATCAGAATACCTTCTGTTTCTTGAGGGCATCGTTGTCCTGGATGTCGCCAATGAGGTCCTTGTTTGCCTCCTCATTCATTCTGATCTCCATCTCCACTAGAGCCTTGGGCGGAGACTTGAAGTACGTCGCAGGGAGAGCACTCCTGCAAATTTACACACACAGTTATTCACTTAACAAAATGTTCTAAACATGGTTAAGTAGGGGTTTTCTTCAGGTAACAAATAATTCAGGGGTCAAAATATTGTCATCCCAACCAATGTTTGCTAGCAAACTTCATCTCAGCAGATCCTTCTCAGTGGACCCATTTGCTGTTTGGGCTATCTTCTATTCCAACCAGTGGTCTACAACTGGTTCATCAAAGGCCGTGTTATATGCTGTCCTGTCGGTGGGAAAGTGCATATAAAAGATCCCTTGCTGCTTATCGAAAAGAGTAGCCAATGTGCCAGCGGCAGGTTTCCTCTAAAGACATATGTCAGAATGACCATATGATTGACGTCCAATAGCCGATGATAACATAAAAATCAATGTGCTCTAGAGGCGTC
>JAULBS010097372.1:0-16554 GCA_032355785.1 Symmetromphalus regularis | reverse complement strand
TGACGTCCAATAGCCGATGATAAGATAAAAATCAATGTGCTCTAGAGGAGTCGTTAAATAAAACAAACTTTACTTTAACAGAACACAATAAAAGTGAGTTTTGGGGGAAATTGATTTCAGTGGTTTCATGGAGAGAATGTTAGTTTTACAAGATTTTTTTTTAATAAAGGATTCTTGAGAAAAGTAAATTTAAATTGTACTAAACTTTATGAAAGGTTTTTATTACAAATTTAAAATATACAATTTAATAAAAGTGGATTGATAAAAAAAAGTTATTTTGAGGGATTAGTTTTAATTTGATACACAGGCTTTCATGGAAACAGTTTTGAGTATAGTTTTGTTATTTCCTTTTCAGTATTTACTGCATTGAACGTTTTTCTCTGCACCTTTTCTCAGGCAGTTCCAAAATATAAGAATAAGAGAGAAAATACTACTTGAAATTTAAACATTAGATTTAGAGAGAAAGTATGATTCTGATAACTACATGTATGTGGCCTTATTTTCAGGTAAAACTAATAAAATTATGCAAACTATTTACTTTAATTTTTTTTATTCATTCATTTTTGATGGAACGTAATTTTCAAATTTTAATGAATTTTTACTGAAATGACATTTTCTTATAAAATATTTGTTTTAAAAATCGCTTTAAATTGTATGGCATTTTGTATTGGTTTATTTTCTAGTCTAAGACATCTATAATTTGTAATAAAATATTTGTTAAAAAAATTTTAAATGTAATTTTGCATTGTGTTGTTGGTTTTTTTGATGTCTTTAATTTGTAATAAAATATTTGTTAAAAATATCTTTAAAATGTATGATTATTTTGTATTGGTTTATTTTCTAAATGTCTTTAACTTGTGATTTTTAAAAACGTTTTCATGCTAGTCATGATTGTTTTAAAATTTTGTCTTGTTTGAACCGACCTTAAAAATTATTTTGGGCAATCTGTATGATTCCACAAGATGTTGTTTTTCAAAGATTTTTTTTCTTTTAAAATCTGTATAAACATTATATTTTTCAATGAACAGAGTATATAAATAAAACAAATGGAGACTAAAAATTACTTTTTGTTTTGACATTTGTGACCATGCATGAGAAAACCAGACATATGTTGCAGAACACACTTTCACGGGATGGCCTAAAAAGTTCACAAAGTTAAAAAAAATTGGTTTTATAATTACATGCATTTCACGTTGTGCAGGTTTTCTCTTACACAAACCCATCATATTAAGCACTAATTCACTATTTAAAATAGTTTATTTGTGATTTTTCTACAAGCGATTCGAACTGGAATACTTAAGACTGCTTATGTTTAGGGCTGATTTCTGAATAATTATGCTTTCATTTACAGTGTTACTTAAACCTCTATAAAAAGTGAACAGATAAAGATATTTGAAATCTGTTTATTACATTTTGTTTTGCTATTTCTATTCATTTAGATTCATTTAAAACTAAATTGTCAGAAGTAACCAATAGAACTGGTTTTCTCATGCATGGTCACATTTAAAAAAAATACTATAGTAACCTGTATTTTTTGTTTGTTTTTGTATATGTTTCTGACAACTTATTATTCATAACTTGTCATCCGTTGCTCATTATGACCTTTTTTTAATCGTTCGTGCTATATTTAATTACACATAAACATTGATATGAATATACACCATAGTATTATAGTTAACTATTTCCTGTTTCATTAGTTTTCTATTTTGAAAGTAGCTGTGTACAAGTTTTCAACATAAATTATAAATAGTTTTTTTTGTGTGCCCGTTTATCTGCTTTATTCCAAGATATGCCCTACTTGACGATGCAGGGATAGAAATTAACACTTTTTTTTCCCTCACCGGAGTCAATTAAAATAGCTGGGGACGTGTAAATCCTTATTGATGCTAGTCCCCATGGACAGTAGATTTTTTCCCAATCTTGTATTATGAATTTGTATTATTTTGTTACATCTGTAATTCGCGTTATGTATCAACCCAATCTTAAAATTAAAATGGAGGGACTTGTGATTTTTGGAGGGAACGATGAACTTTTTAAGGCTACTAGGTGAATGCAATAATTTCTTAATTTCTATCCCTGAGATGTACTTTGGTTAATGTTCTAAATGAGGCATTAAGTGTCATGATGACATAAAGCAAAGGAATAATAAAGAATTTGTACAAACTTGATGTTGACAACGACTGCATAGCCCTATTCATTGTTTTGTCTCATTTTTTTTTTACTATTATCATATTTTTTTAACTATAATTATCTTCTTTTTTTTTACTATTATCTTCTTTTTTTAGCAGATCATTGTTTTTTTGTCATATCAAAATAATACATTTTGTACTTTAGGAAAATTTTAATGTCTATATTATAAATAATAATACAGAAACGGTAACAATTATGTTTATATAATTATACATATAAAATTTAAAATAAATATAATTTTTTTTTAATTTTGACTTTATGATAATAATTTTTTGTATTGTATGTATTTGATAGTTTGTTTTATTTTATATTATATACAATGTATTTGCATAATATTCTAAGATTTACATGTTTCAGGTATTTATTTTAGATTTTATTTCTAAGATGTGATATGGTAAGCTGTTATTTCGTAGGTGATGAATAATTAGTTTGGATTTGAAAAGTACATGTATTATGTTTAAACAGCAGTATTCCTTTTAACGGAATACTTCTTGTACTTTAAAAGTTTTTTTAATTTAATATCCCATAATCAGTTGAAATTTACCCATTTATTTCTTTATATTTATTTATAACCAGTGGTCCACAACTGGTTCATCAAAGCCCGTGGTATGTGCTGTCCTGTCTGTGAGATGGTGCATATGAAAGACCCCTTCCTTTTTATCGGAAAGAGTAGCCTAGGTGGCAGTTGCGGGTTTCCTCTAAATACATGTCAGAATAATCATACGATTGACATCCAGTAGCCGATGATAAGATAAAAATCAAAGTGCTCTAGAGGCATCGTTAAATAAAACTTGTTTAAATTTCAATGAGGAAAACATTAATACATAACTATAATAATTAATTATTTCTCAAAAATAGTTTAAATAGTAACTATTCAGCATCAGAACTGCAATGTTGAATCTTCGTACTGACTGATGAACCTTATTAATATAAAATGTCACATATTGGCTGTTTTGGAGGCATTCAACAACTGTTCATTGAACACAAAATGAAGCAGGTTTGGGGATGGGGGCTTGGTTTTTTATGCTACATTATTTGTCAAATATTTTGAATACAAAGCATTCCAAATTTTACTTCTACCTCTTGAATATTGTAATTGTTGAAAGCCTCCTTTGTATCAGATTATTTTATCTAATATATTTTAACAATTTATTGTAATCTCTTTTTACTCGACACTTTAAATAAATATATTGTTATGGTTGATCTTGTTTGTTTCTTGTTTTTTTAACTTGTTAATTTCTTTGGATTTCCACAGCAACAGATTACAGTAACGAAACCTCTCAGAGAAAACACTGGATTATTTCTGTTATTTAAGTGTAAATCAAATTTGTCTAACAGTTTTTTGCGTATTAAATATCCTTGAAATTTGTTAGCATTATGACCAAATTCTGCTTAGGAAAGGATTGTTTGATTTATGACACCCCAACACATTGTTTATTCAGCAGCTATTGGGTGTCAGATCAGACATAAGTTGTTTTGTGATTCAGGTCTTTACAGAAAACCTGCTACCATCACATAGGCTACTCTTTCTGATTGAAAAATATTTTATTTCAAAATAGAAAAAGAATTTGACACAAATTTAGCAGCAAGTGATCTTTTATATTCACTTTCCCTCAGGACAGCACATACCACAGCCTTTGATAAACCAGTTGTGGACCACTAGTTGGTGCAAGTGGCGTACACCTACTTGATGTTGGAGCTGATATTATTTTAATACAGCAGAGGTTTTTTTATAAATAAACATTTTTCATTTTACTAAAATATACTGTTCACAATATGTGGGGGATATTCAAATGTAACACAAGGTAATGGGGAAAAAGTGTAATATTTATTGTAATGTGTGTAGCAAAACCAAATAAATGATGTAACACGTCATTGCCATGAAATATTTATAACGATATGGCAGAACATGACCCAGATAGGCAACAAGACTAGAAGTGAAGTTAATGCATCTATTAATAATGGGTGAAAGCACCAGATTTGTAAACATGCATGTATCTAATGTGATATACCCCAGATCCAGTGTACAATTAGAATGTGTGTGTGTGCCATCTTATTTCCATAGTGCAGCACCTTAATTAATCTGTCAAACATCTTGAATACCTCTGATGTTGCCTGATAATGTCCTATACTTGTTCAGTGATTGGAAGGTATGTACTCAGTACTGGTCATTATTGTGTACTTATTTTGAGATTTATATCATATTTCCTTCCATACCTATTCACATTTGAAATCATATACCCCTATTTATTTTGACAGTATATTACACTGGTACACAAATGTAGAGGATATTATGTGAGTGTCCATGACAATGTGTTTACGACATGAGTACCTAGATAATTTAGGTGCACGTCATAAAAATCTATCATGGACACTCGTATATTCTATTTATTTAAGTCATGAAATTTGTTATGGGTACTATATTTGTTATGGGTACTATATTTGTTATGGGTACTATGTGAGCTATATTAATCCAGTTCATAGTTAACTTGGTCAGTGTAACAAAAACCGAGCAGAGAACAAAACTGATTATCTTTTGAGATCACCATTCTGGTATAAAGTCTGGATGATGAACTTTCTAGTAGGTACAGAACAAAAAAGTGACAGAAATATCTCCTGGTCCAAAATTATGTCGACTGGCCAAAACTGGTTCAGATGGCAGTTTTTCAATCCCTGATTTGTATATTTCAAATATTAAAAAAGAAAAAGTATCAGTTCTGTTAAAAATCTTTATTTTTTACAAATGTAATCTACATACTGACTAATGTTTTTAAGGTTAAGCTTTTAAACTACCCAGTACTGGAAATTATTTCTGTTAAAGAATAAACAACACAAAAACAAAATGACTGCTTAGTAAGAACATGTACTAAGTACATGTAAGCTAGCTATAAGTTCATAACATTCAACATTAAGTAGAATAACAATTATTTGACAAACTTTTATGTTTGTGCATGTTTGCCATTTTAAATGTTATTCTAACAAAAATAAAAAATGCAAAAATAACAATGCATAATATTTTTTTCTTTATTAACATATGTAAACTGATATGTAAATAAATATATCATGTATACAAGAAAATGCTATACTATACTGACGGGAAAAAACAAACACAATTCTTGTGTTGTTGGTAAATATTTCAAATATTTTACGGATGATTATTTTAAGCAGTGACACCGTGCTAATGCTTGACTCAAGTTTTAACCGAAGATTCTTTACACAGGACAATGAGATAGATATGTGTAAAAAATTTAATACATTTGGTCTATGGATGAAAACATTTACTAAAACTGCTTGCATTTATTTTTTATGTCAGTATAGTAATACGCACTATAATAAAGGAAATCAGTTATAAAATAAATTCTTTGCAATGAAAGACAAATAAATTTGCACCAATCTATTAATAAGCATCATCATTTTGATTTTTTTTAATTTGTGACTGAAATGTGAACACAACTGACAGGATACCACAATTAAAAATAATTTTTTTTAATCTTCACTTATTGTAGAATCATCCAAGACATTAACGTACTATGCAGTTTTGATTCTAAATTTTCAAAATACATTGGAACATTTTCCCAATTTGTAGTTTTTATCAATCATATTTAGTGAAAATGGGATAAAAACAATTTTGGAAGATGACTCTCAGAATCTATTACATTTTGATATTTCTTTTTCCCAATTAACAGGAAAGGGAAATTGAAAAAAACTGACTGCGTAATTTTAGACGTTTCCATCAGAAAACTGTTTAAGCACAGCTGTCGTAGAACATCCTCCGACTCCTCCAGAGAGTTATGTCCAAGACAAAGCTAAATAATACTCTGATATAACAACATGTACACATTCCGTTATAGAATAACCAGCATCAATAAACAAGTAAAAACAAATAGTAAAATAGTCCCTGCAAGCAAACAAGTCATGTCTGTTATTTTGTGTATAAGCATTAATCCCGGCAACCAAAACAACGGTACGTTTGTAATACACCAACTACAAAAAATATACTAAGACTCAAAACACATCACACTGTAACACTCACTCTTGTAACAGAGGCAAGTTAATGTTAGGAAATACGTTTTAAAAAATGCGCTGCGAATGTTCTCTACAATATAAATATCTTTGACAATTGGCAAAAAATATCAGTAGTAAACTAATTTTAACATTCCAAAATATGTAACATCACACTCTTCACATTGTTTTGTTTGTACAACTTGCCTGAATAAGTGTGACACTGTGGTTGAAAGCGATGGAATTAAATAAGATTAGTTTAATGTGACATAATTGTAACAAATTGTAAAATAAAAAGTTGTGACACTAAACGCATATTTAGAATTGTTAAAACCAGATATATTATCATTATTAAAACAACAGCAAAGCAATTTTATTGGTTTTCATCTGTTTACTGTATTTTAATGATAAAATGATGTTTATTATATTTTAATAAGCCAAAACTGTATCACATACTTCCAACCTTGATAAGGCCTATGTTTTTTAATACGTTCAAGATTTTAGTTATCGCTATTATCGTGATATCTATGAAATGAAACTGTTTTGAACCGAAATATTTGAACATCATACTGTTATTAAGACTGCCCATCAGAAAACCAATAAAATTGTTATTTTTCCTTATCTGTACCTTTTATTCACAGCCATAATAACATATAACCACATTTGGAATGGAGTAACATTTTTCAAGATAAAAAAACGTTTTTGTAAATATCATTACAATATTTCAACAATATGTACAAAATGCATTAGCTACCAAAATATTAACAACACAAGAACACATCTGTCCAAACAAAATGCACCAATTTTAGTTTATCGTAAGTAAAAAAAAAACCTACATAAAAGAATAACCTACGTAAGTAAAAGAACGACCTCTGCAGAAAACCTATTACAAGTCTTTAGTGGAATTATTATTTTTGAAATATTAATTTCAATATAGAGGTTCCATATCAAGATCTGGCTAAATCGTGAATTTCACAAAATTACAATATATATAAAAAAAATTTAAAATGTATTACCTCTACCTGGTTTATGGATTTTTTTCTCAAAAAATTAGAATCCCATATTAATATTTTGTTGTCGATGTTTTCAAAATAATGGTTAGGAGGATGAAAAAATATTAGTTCACTGTACACAACGATGCTGTTTATTTTTATAATATAGTTAGTTTTTAAAATGTAGAACACCACTGGAATTGATTTTTTTTCTTTTGCTTAATATAATATGAAAGCCCCCAAAAATGTCAAAAAGGAAATTTTATTTGTATTTCAGTTTAAAGAATGTCAGCATTAGAAGATCTATAAACTGTCACAAAAAAGCCTTAAAAATTAAAATGTTTGTTTTCCTCATTACAATTATCAAGAACAAAATATTGCTTGATTAAAATGAAACCCATCAATTGTTTTTAAAATCTGTAATTGGTGACCTTCAATTGTAATATATTCATTACGCTGAAATTTTTTATATTCAATAATAAGCAAAACAAACATTATGTTGGATTTGTTTATGGCACAATTGGATCTCCATAACCGCAGCCGCTCTCAATTCCAAGATTGTAGTGGTGACCTTCTCCGTTTTTGTATTTACTTGTCACTATTCGAAACCAACCATGCTCGCCCTGTAAACAATAAAAACAAATTGTATGTAAGAAATTACATGATAGTATTTATTAATTCAAGGTTGCACAAGAATTTTTGAAGTTTTATAATCAAAGAGACTGTTGTAACTATTTTTTATTCATTTAATGTATAATATTACTTAAGGAATGTCTCTCATTTCTTTTTTATTCATCAGGGTATGAACAAAAAAAACATCCGCAAACTGTGTGAATTGGCGGATGTTTTTTTTTGTTGACACCCTGATGAATTTAAAAGAAATAAGAGACATTCCTTATAATTAAATTTGGGACATACATTTTTAGTAATTAAACAAGTAAGTTCATATTTTATTTTCATTTATTTTGGGAAAGTATGTAAAAGAACACTCAAGAATACTCAGAAGAAATATTTCTAAACGACGTCACATTTTATAGTTTTTGTAATTTTTAAATAACGTCATATTTTATATGTCGTAATGGTTTGGAGTTCCATTCCAACTTATTTTTCATCTCTTTTATTCCATAGTTGATACCATTATGTCATCGAAATCATGATCAAACATCTCTGAAATGTCAAATGTCTCCATATCGAATCCAAATATGGTGTTGAGATATCTTAACACTGAAATCTGCCATTTTTATATCTATCACTAGCGCTGTATCAGTGATGACGTACGATCGAAACAGAGTGCGAGTGAAGTTTAGTTTTTAGTCTAATAACTAAATTTTATGGATTTGATAGCCAAAAATATTATCTGTATTATCTTTATTAAAACACTTAGTAGACAATTTATTTATCTTGGTTTAATACTGTTGATTTTTAAGACTTGGGATCACCCTCCTTCCTCAGTCTAAATACAGTTTGTAAACACAGCTGTAAAAAAGAAGTTCCATGACGATGTCATTTTACGTTCATCGAGAAATGAACAAACTTTGTTGCTAATGACTTGACCAATGAGACGCCTTTAAACTGTAATGATTATAATAGAAATTTAATTCTATATATGTATATACATTTTATTTTTTAATAACAATAAAGTATAGGAAATAAGATGGTGTCTTAAAAAGGTAACACATTCTTTTTCCCCAACCCATGGGCATCTATTGGTGGGGAATAAGAGGGATGTGTCCCCCTCATTTTTCAATGCTGAGGGACAATCTATATAAATGCCTCCACCTCCCCACTTTTTTATTTAGCAAAAACAAAAACAAAACATCATAATTTATTTACTTTATTTATTTAAAATAGCAGGTAGTCATCCCTTGGTAAGCTGCTTGTAAAGATTTATCACTTTGTCAAATACTTATAGTTGTCACCATCAAATATATGTTTTTAATAGATAATAGTAATAATAATAGTAATTTCCAAATGGAAAGAATTGATAAGTCTAATAATAATAATAATCGGCCTAATACTAATACATGTAATAAATGAATAATATTTACAATAATTTAATGAGATCATACGGATGTTTAATTTGAATACTCACCCATGGTTCTCCCCAAGAATTTCTCACAACCCAAAATTCCAATCCTGCGTCAACTCCCCATCCAACAACCGAGACAATGTGATTCACCTGGGAAATAATAAAATATACAAGTCAGGCAGGAGTGAATACAAGAATTTTCAAGATGGGGGAGGGGGGTGGTGTTATAATATATTTGTTTAATTCTCAAAATTCAAAGTTTTTTCTGTTTACAACGTACGTATACTGTAAATTATGAAATTAACATTTTCCTAAATTAATGTGACCTGAAATGAATGTGAATGGTCTCTCTTTGAATTAGTACTTTCCGAACAACACGGTTTGAATTAGAGAAAGTAAAGTTTGTTTTATTTAATGACGCATCAAGAGCACATTGATTTTTATCTTATCATCGGCTATTGAACGTCAATCATATAGTCATTCTGCAATATTTATTTAGAGGAAACCCGTTTCAATCATATAGGCTATTTTTTCTGATAAGCAGCATGGTGTCCTTTATATGCACCATCCCACAGAAAGGACAGCACATCCCAAAGCCTTTGAACCAGTTGTGGACCACTGGTAGGAAAAGAAAATAGCCAGTTAGAACTAAATGCATCACATTATCAATGCGAATAACATACTCATATTTTACACATTATAATCATGATGGCATTAATTTCAAGATCTCCATGTATCATCTTAATGAAACAATCAGCTGAATTTACCATATTTAAAAAATGATATTCAGAATAAATTCCTCCAGTGTATGCCTCAAGTTTGTCTGTTGCCATGACACCACAACTAAAACAAAATGGAACTAAATTAGTTAATACAAAATAAGAAGTTTTAACTACCTCTAAAGTGGGGACATATCCACTTCTTTTCTAAGGATAAAAACGTAATATCTAAGAATCCTAAAACTATTCAGAGTAATGTATTACAGAAGAAACAAAATGTATATGTTTGGTCTTAGATTTCATCTTTTATTTTATAATAAATAAATAAATTCTTTTATAGCACATAAAGGGTACTGTTATTTATAACTGAATAGTATACAACAAAACAATTACAATCTTTTTATTTATTTGTTTTAATTTTAGAACTAGTGATTAAAGTTTCTCTTAGGCTAATTATATGGAATACTTGGTAAGAAATATATCTGTAAGACACTAAATGTGCACAAGCTATTAAAACTCCAGCTTTTGTAGCAAAAATATATAAAATAATAATTGAAAAAAACAAAACAAAGAAAACATTGAGGGGTGGGGATAAATTTTAGGACAGGTGCGGATATTTACCTGATTTTCCAGTTTACTTAGCCTAGACCAGGATTTCTAGAATACGGTAGCCCGACGCCCGTGGCTAGTGGTTTTTGCAGTCAGACTACCAAATAATCACTTTGAATTTCAAAAAACAAAACAACAAATTGCTACGAAAAGTGCTACACATACTTGTTTGGATAACTATTATTAGCCTGGAACATGTAAAATAACTCGCTAGCGTAATTTGGAGTAAAATAATGCACTCCATGATTTCTGTTTTTTTTTTACAAGATGTCATAATATCCCGAAGAGTGCCGAATGGTTTCATTACATTTTTTTCTTCAGGTCAAAAGAAGCACTCCAAATACTCATTTCGATAAATAAAGTCTGACTATTATTAGCCTGTAATACGTCAAACAGCTTGCTAGCATAATCTGCCAAAAAAACGCAGTCTAAGATTTCTGTTTCCAGCAAGATGTCATAATATTGTGAAGAGTGTCGAATGGCTTCCGGTCAAAATAAATAAAACTTTTCTGTTCTTTTATCATTAAATACAGTTATTATAAGTAATTAATTTATCCATTGTTATCTATTACATTGAGTTGGAGTCTCAGATTGAGACAATCGGCTGTGAATCGCACGTGGCAAATTTGTAAATAAACTCTTGTAGATCGCCACCGGATAGATCTACAGTGTTCTTTTGTTTTTGAAAAGGGTGACACTAATCTTACAGTGAATCAGGGTACAGACACGTGCATTTTTTGTAATGTTTGTTTTTTTAATCATGCCAAATTAGCAAGTCGATCCGATTGTCAAGTTTTATTTTTACTTAGTGTTAGGACTAGTGAATTTTTAAGTCGTGCGTGTGTATTTTTTTAATCACTTATCCCATGGCTAGAGGATTAAAAAAAATTCTAGAATCCCTGCTAAACCATGGATTAAATAAATCCCAGATTAAATAATGTTGCAAGTCTAACATGATTTTAGACAGTATTGGACTCCTAGACTTTCATAAAAATTATGCACTATTTTACTTCAACTTACATGTATATAACTATTTTTTAAATACCTGATTGGTCCATTTTTGTATATTTCAGCCATCATTTTATCTCGGCCACTGACTCCACCGTAATCTCCGACCTTCCAGCGAGTATAATTCTTAACGCTTCCACATTTGCCGAAAGTCGTACATGTTCCACACTGATCAAAAGTATCACAAGCTGAAAGTAATAACCACTAATAAAATTGGGGTTAAAATGTCGTTAAAAAATAACCAGTCTATGACAGGTGACATTTAGTTTTTATTGTGACCAGGAAGATCTCACTCAGAAAAGAATTCAGTTCTATCATTCTATCATTTGAGTTTCCTCCAGTTTAATCAAATAAACACAAACAACATTGGAATGGTAATATAATCATCAATGGAAAACTCATGCTTTCTCATTATATTTTAACAAGATTTTATTTCGATTTACAATGTATGTTACAGGCCGGGAAAAGAATTTTAATGACCCTGAAAAATATGTGAAATTAAGCTTATGGCTCTCAATTTTCATCAAAGTGACCCATGGGTCACTGACGTCTAGATAACATTTCCTATCGAGAGCCCTGATAATTCATATAAAAGATCGCTTGCTGCTTATCAAAAAGAGAATCTGCATTATAGTGTAGCAGCAGCAGATTTCCTCGACTGACAGACAGAAAGTTAAGGACAGTGTGCTTGAACCTTAATTTGATATAACACGAAAATAAGTACAACCAACCAATCAAACAAACCTACAATATTTAAAGAGACAAATCCTGCAATAAGCAAAGCACTACACAGTCCAATTCAAAGACAGATAACTTTAAGTCTACCACATTGTCAGTGATCTTTGTACATTTCTTTTATATTTATTTCCTGAACACTTAAACACTTTGCATTGGTTATCGTATCGATATTTCTCGGTGGATCCATTTGCAGTTTGGGTTATTTTCCATTCCAACCAGTGGTCCACAACTGGTTCATCAAACGCTGTGGTATGTGCTGTCCTGTCTGTAGGACAGTGCATATAAAAGACCCCTTGCTGCTTATCGGAAAGAGTAGCCTATGTGGTGGCAGCAGGTTTCCTCTAAATCAATATGTCAGAATGACCATATGATGGACACCCAATAGCTGATGATAAGATTAAAATCAATGTGCTCTAGAGGGGTCATTAAATAAAACAAACTTTACTTCACTCACTTTGATCTTTCGCTTGGTAGTTATTACATGTTTCATCTGGAATTCCCAGTGCGTGGGCATAGGCATAAACCCCGAGGTCACCGCCTCCCTCACAGGTACCAGCATTGCCACAGTCTATAACATTCTGCACCGACAGATAAGCAGATGGCCATGCCCCCTTCCGAAGAATGTTAATTCGGTCAGCAATAGCACTAGTCGAGCCCATTGCCCAACACGAACCACAGTCTGAAAAATAAGCAAAAATTTGTAATGTTAATGACATATTAATTTTATTTAATATTACAAGGGATTTACCTCTAATATAGATACTTAATATGAATGTCATTATATATATGATCACAGGTGCAGATGCAAGATTTCTGAAAGGGGAGGTCCAAATGTGGATTTCTGAAAAGGAGGGGCCCAAAAGTGACGAGTGAATACAAATAGGTGAAAAAAGGATTAATTTTAACATTCTTCCACTCGTAAAATGGTTATATAAAAAATGATCCCCTGTCCCACCCCCTGGATCCGCTAATGGATCAATAATCAACTGTTTAAATTTTGTTATTTAATGTGACATAATACACATATACATTGTATATCAGTGGTTTAAGAAGGTGTCGAAATGGTGGTGAGAGGGGGGATATATTTACATTGGAAAATGCATACATGTACATTTTAGTGTTTTCTCTAGCTTGTTTTAGCATGGTGTGGTGCCAGACCTCTATAGTCTAGCACCATCTTGCCCCTGGTCAGCCCTGAGATTATATGTGCCTTCAGTAATTATTTTCTGAATTGCTTTTATACAGTCAGAAAATCAGAATTTGATGTCTAATTAGATGACCACAATTTAAACGTATACATTATAAAGAGAAATCTGACTTGCATGTTGAAGCCAGTCTATTGTTTTGTAACTTGTGAAAATCCTCAGAGATGGTAATTAGCTGCAAAAACTAATTGTTTTATAAGATTTTACCTGGTAAATTCAATATGTTTGTTAAAGCTGTCATCATTCAATTACTTATAAACATTATTAAACTTAGTTTTATTCCAATTAAATTATTGTCTGATTTTTATAGTTAAAAAAAAGTGCCCTGAAAATGATAAAAATGCCCCCGAGATGCTTAGTCTACCATGCCTTTCTAAATGTCTATGGAAAACACTAATTCTCATGAGTATTATAACAGTCCTCCACATATGAAAAAGCAGAACAATATGTTCCTGACTAGATATCATTTTGGGTGAGAAATTTCAAACTGAGCGTTACTTTTGCTCGTTTTCACATTTTGTAAAATGAAATGATGAAATGTAAGTGCAAAAAGACTCGTCACTTTTCATTTTCAGGTGAGTACAAGTAATGGAGAGGTCTGCATTGATATACCAGGGTCTGATTTTCACCACGGCACAGGAGGCAAATGCTGTGGGTGCCCGTTTTATTTGCTGTGGTGCCCTTTTATTTGCTGCAGTTGCCCTTTTATTTGCCGCGGTGTCCCGATAATCAGATGTTGTCGACGGCAAGAAAAATGCTGTGGTGCCCTATGTGGTTTGCCACTAAGCCCTTCACGTACATTCCATGTTGTATAAGTTTCCTTCCTTGTCCCATAGCCTTGGAGCCCCTCCAACCTGCCTTGGAGCCCCTCCAACCTGCCTTGGAGCCCCTCCAACCTGCCTTGGTGCCCCTCCAACCTGCCTTGGTGCCCTTAGTTTTCTTACCAAACCTAAGGCAACATTTGCTGTGCCCTCTAAAAATTAAAATTAATTTATATTATCAGGGGTTATACTCACACTGAGGAATGTGCTGGTTTCTTGTGGTGCTGGCATAGTTGATACCACTGATATTACGCCAGTCCCAGGCTTTTGGCAATGATGCTATATCGAGAATTTCATATGGGCGAGGCTTTGTCCTAGAAAAACACACAACATTATATAACAATTTATTTATTGAAAAGCATGATCTAGACACTTCAGTAGTGTTATCATGCTTGAGCACCCAAATGTAGCTTAATTTCCTCTCTGGAATTTTTTTTATTGTCCATCTAAAAAATAAGGAAAAATGCATCTCACTCTAGTTTTTGAAAAGAAGCTACTTATTTTATATATCCTTCAATTATTATTAATATAAACTGGAATCAATTACATTTATGTTCCATGAGTATTGTATAAATCCAAAAACATATTGACTAATTTTGTAATTATTCAAGAAAGTCATTGGTGTAAAATACACTGCATTATTTCACTGCTTCAGAACCAAAAAGGTGTAAGTTGGGGTAGCAGTTAATGGAGAAAATGGCCAAAAACTGTTTCTCTCCTAGACACAAGTTTTATATGGAATATCTTTTTAATTTCATGATAAATGTGGGATAGCTTCAGAAACCTACATACACCCTTTGTGCATCAGATGTAGATCACTTAGGGGCATTCAGTGATACCAGTAAATGCCAAATTCAGACTTACACCCTTTTGGTTCTGAAGCAGCGATTTGCTTTATTTGTAATATTTTTCAACAGTTCAACCCAATGAAAATTAACTAAGTGTATTTGTATATATATCTATAAATCAATGTATCAAAATTTCCATCAATTTATTTTCATTCTTACCATTTCTGTAACATGCATTTTAAAATTAATTTACTATACTTATGTAAATGCTATTCAGAAAGAATGGTGGTGTGCAACCTTTCACATTCAACATTGTTACTACTCACTTGACGGTTTTAATGCCTTCGTTGAATTCTGGGTTGAAACAGTAAGGTTTTTTATTCATCTTTATTTCACCTCTCTCTGCTTCGTTTTTGTAATACCATTTTCCGGCATTTACTGAAATCAAAGATATTAAAACCAGCACAAACACGCACCAACCCACAGTCACGATCGTTGCCATTTTTGCTAGTATCACATGACGCGCACGAGTCATAACAATCACATGCCATTGTATCATGTGGTACGCCCTCGGCGATATCCGTTGAAAAAATGAAACTAACGGAGAGTAGCGAAATATTCCGAACAAAACTACTTTCTATCAAGTTTCAATTTCATCAATGGCACGAATAGTCGTTGTGAGGTGGAGTCGAAACAAAACACTAAGATATATATAAATAAATGCGCGGTTCCATGGTGGGGAGGGGGGAGCTCCCGGCGCATGCCCCACCCCCCTAATTTTCGGGCAATGAACATTTTTCTTGTAGAACACTTCGGCGCTCGCAAGGTCGGGCTTCGCCTTCTAAAGTTGCACGGCCCTATTCATAATTGCTGAAACCGCCCCTGAAATAGGCTAACAAATGTTAAACATTATTCCAAAATTATGAAAAACATGTTTCTCACATGTTACATAACGTAACTGATTATTCTAGATGTATATTAAAGGAAGTACTATAATAAGTCTATGATGTCAAATAATTTAACATTGTTTAGGAATAGTTAATGTTTCTGGATTTATTATAGTTTGTTTGTTTGTTGTTTTTGTTTGTTTAAGAAAGTTTATATATCAACCCTAACAACAGGTGTCTTTGTATCTTTCTTGAAATCATAAAAAATTATGACCTAATCCAATGACATTGACAGTAATACTTTATTTTTATTTATAAATATTGCTAGGTCACTACTAGGTGTAGTCCGTAAGGCCACGCATTTTATATTAAATGTTTTATGGATTTCTTTTACAAAATTTTACTGTAGGAGGGGGAAAAAAAGAAGACATATTGCTTTATTTTTTTACTTTTTTAGGACCTAAGTTGTTACCATAGGAGGGGGGGGGATTTTTTGTACATGCACGTCAACAAAGGGGTTGAAAAGTGATCGCCCATTTTAAAATGGAACAGATACTAAGCACTAC
>JAULBS010097361.1:0-16554 GCA_032355785.1 Symmetromphalus regularis | reverse complement strand
CATTTCAATTTTAAACTTTGATATTCATGGGCCCCAGTGCGGCGCACCGGCTGCACCCCCCTCTCGTGGGGCCTGCTCAGAATCAGTTTAGCTACACAGCTTTATAAGTTTATAAACTATTGAAATAATAAATCTGTACATTCTTAACCGGGTTGCATGTATAAAACATAAACAGATTTTTTAACATTGTCATTACAAAAAGTCAACATTCACAGAAAAGCAAATTACATCCTCACAATGTTAGGAGCCCTGTGTCCACTCATATCAGTGGGACACAAGTGGACACATGACCCATGGACATGAGTGGACACAAGTTGACACATGAATATGAGTGGACACAGGACCTCTGATGTTGTGCGTAGTATTCATTAACTTGGCAAATTGTGCCAACCTATATCATACCTGAACAACAGACATACTAATTTAATATCTATTGAGCATGGCAAAGTGTGTTAGTGTGTTATGGTATATATTTTTCGGACGTTATTTATTTTTGTTAACTTGCAGAAATGTTTTGGATATATTCTTTCCATGTGATGCAGGTGACATATTTGAAATGTAATAACTTATTACTTAGTTAAACAATGTCTTCAAGTTGTGGGAGTCATTGAATAAACTGTCCTTTCCACCAGTGATTCAAAATGTCCACTAAATATTTGGCTTATACGAATGAAGCTCATTAAATATTTGGCTTATACGAATGAAACTCATTAAATATATTTGGCTTATACGAATGAAGCTCATTAAATATTTGGCTTATACGAATGAAGCTCATTAAATATTTGGGTTATACGAATGAAGCTCACTAAATATTTGGCTTATACGAATGAAGCTCACTAAATATTTGGCTTATACGAATGAAGCTCATTAAATATTTGGCTTATACGAATGAAGCTCATTAAATATTTGGCTTATACAAATGAAGCTCATTAAATATTTGGCTTATACGAATGAAGCTCATTAAATATTTGGCTTCTACGAATGAAGGTCAGAAGTCTCTAAGTACAATACAAACTGCTACATAGCTTATCCATATTTAAACTAATTAAAATTGTTCTATTTGGAGAGTAAAAATGAAGGATTCATGACAGATTTTAGGTTAAATAAGTTTGCAGTTGTTTTCTAGATCTCTGAGATATGCTGATCAAACCGAACTGTAGTGTTCCTCGAGTAAATGTTAATTACTGATGTTTGTAGACAGCAAACAGTAATTAACAGCTGTCTAACGTCAGAAACTCGACTAGCCACGTCCAAGTCTTCAAAATGTAAAATGTTTTTATACTTCACGTTATCAGTCTTTTTCTAACTTCCAACAAGTTAAAGCAACAAAAGGGAGTATACTAGTTTTACATAATTAGAAATAAGCACAAGATATTGGGTTGCTATGGCAACCATTTTGAGTACGACTATGTTGGCCGCACCCAAATTTTAAAAGCGTAATATTTTGTTACACCGCCTGCAGCCAAGTGTCTATTGCTAACGTTTTACTGTTATGTTTAAAACAACAAAACACGTCTTCTTTACTTAATTAGCAATAAGAAATAATTTTGAGTGACGGTGCAACCATTTTATATAATGCACGTTGACTTTTCTCAGAATGTCATACTTTATTGCTCAAGATGGTCTGAAGTGTCTAATTTACGGTGATACAAAGTTTTAGGCAACAACAACAAGAAAAAACCCTCTACAATGCTTAAAATGGTTAGCAATACATTGGATGATAATGGTAACCATTTTGAAACAAAAATGTGGCATTGGCCCTGCCCACATTTTCTCGAGAAATACCCTGACTCGTTTGATCGGCATGTCTCAGGGATCTAGAAAACGCCTTAAACTTTGTCCTCCCAAAATCTTTCATTGAACCTTCATTTGTGACACTGCTATAAAAATAGTATAGATGTATTATCAGTGCCACTGTCCTTCAGATGTTTTAAAGTTTAAGTTGGCATTACCCCTTTATCTATAGTTCTGAACAGATAGCATACGTACAGTATTCTTGAACCCAGTGATGTATTATCCCATGACTGGGCCCTAGGCTTTTATGTTCTTTGGGCCCTCTTCCGGTACTTTTAATGTTTCACCCCACACTACAGTTGATAGCCTGACCCTGCGTTATCCTAGTCAGCGTTATGGAATACTGTACGTATGCTATCTGTTCATAACTATAGATAAAGGGGTAATGCCAAATTAAACTTTAAAACATCTGAAGGACAGTGGTACTGAAAATACATCTATAGTTCTGAACAGATAGCATACGTACAGTATTCTGGAACCCAGTGCTGTATTATCCTGGAGGGTCTGGCTGTCAGTTGTAGTGGGAGTGAACGATTAAAGTACCGGAAGAGGGGCCCAAAGAACATAAAAGTCTAGGGGCCCAGTCATGGGTTAATACATCACTGCTGGAACCACCACGAATAATTAATGTTGATAATTAAAAAGTCGATATATCACCAAACTTGGATATTTGTGGTTGAAAAATAATACTAGTATATTTTATCTTTGTAATACGAATTGACTATCTGTACTAAATTGTCATACATTCTTATTAGTGAATGTATTTTCACGTTTATATAACTAGTAGATGTGACGTATTTCATTGGCTTGTTTATTTATTTTGTGATCTGCGTTGATCTTTGAAGCTCATGTCATTGCCTTATTAGTCAGCTTTGTAACAGTTGCTATTTTGTTTTTGCTAAATAAACAGTAACAAATGCAATGTGTATGTTGTTAATTCTCAGTTATCAATCGAGTTGAAATAGATGGACATTTCTAGGTACAGGATATCAATAAATGCTTTGAAATAACCTGCGACCTGAAATTAGAAACTGTCAAACCATATCTTCACTTTAAAAGGCAAAATCTGATGTCCCGTGCGTACCACCATATTATTAATTTGGCAAAAAAAAAAGAGAAAATGTATTACACACCAAGCTAAGACACGGATGTAGTGATTTAAAAGTAGACATATCAGGTAGGACATGGCAATAAATTTAAAAATTATCATTTTTTCTTTGAATGCACTTTATACGAACAGCAAATTTACCATTTATTTTAAACGGTAATTTTTAAGTGTTCTAAATTATGAAGATAATAAATATTTTTTCATGTACAAAAATATATAAATTATACAATACGTTTTCCTTAATTTGTAAATAGTGTTTAGTAATTTTCTTATAGGCTACACGTTATTAAATTGGTATAGCGTGTGTTTTGTTTCGTTTAACAAACCTGCTGCCAACTATGGAACTCGGGGATAACATGTTCTCCCCTTTCTTTTTTCTTTCCTTCTTTCTTTTTGTTCATTTTTTATATTGTATAAAAGTAACACTACACTGGTGTATGTATTATGGAGAAGGCCTAGTAAGTTGAAAAACTTGTGCCTAATAATTTTTTTTTTTAAAGCAATAAAATATATTTCAATCAAATAATAATAATAAGTACTGTAGCTGATACTTAATACCATATTAATGTCTACGGTTTTATATTTTATTAGTCATCCAGTTTTTATGTCTTCCCTCTGGCTAATTTGTGTTTTTATTTAAGACCTTTCCCGTCTGAAAATGAAAACAAATAGATTATGTAGCACTAAATACAACTGGTAGTCTCAAGCTGAAGACTGGTTCAAAACCTGTCGGAGGCTTGCTTACACTTGACAACATTCTAAAATTTCCAAATGCATGATATCCAATAGCCGACGATTAATATATTGGTGTGCATTAGTGGTGTCCAAAATAACTAAATAAATTATTTAAAAATATATAATATTGTTTTGACGTTGATTCATCACTAAGTCTACGATTCTGAAACAAACCTTGCAGTGATAATGAGTTTGAACGTGACATTCAGATCAAAATTAACGTTTTGGAAATTTATAAGTTAATCGGTATATCTATACTGTGATGATCTAAATACGTGATTCATTTTCAAAATCGTAATAGTAATAGGTCTTCCAGAAACGTGAGTATCAAACACTGCGACAATTTGGTTTGGGGACAGTCCATCTAGGGCGAATTAACCTGGTCCCTTTTGATTGGCTCTAAGATTGCAGTTCGCAGAATACCACCAATAAAAATTTAGATACGAGAAAAGTGGGAAAGACGATCAGAGACTTGAGTTGTTTTCTGCTAAAGTTGTTAATGTGCTGGATTTTGTTTGTTTTGTAAGTTTGTTTTGTTATTTGTGACTAGTGGAACTTATTTATATCCTTATTTATAGTTTTTATTTATATTTAACTTGCCATTAATTTGGCATCAAAATATTGGCATGTAGGCCTGTTAGCAGAAATCGTCTTCGTTCTTATTTATGTTTCCTCCTATCGTTTGGAACACTTGACAGTCGTTTACATTGGACACCAATTCGAACAACAAAACTTTTAACTGTCATACCCAAATCATATCTCTGTACATGGCAAAGTCCAAGATATTTGTGAATCACAGTCGAAACAATGACCAGATTGATTGATTATATGGTTGTTTAACTACCCTCTCCCCACCCTCTCCCCACCCCCACCGCTACTGGGGGTCATACTATGAGTGCATGGTTAAATTAACATTTAAAAATAGATCAGTGTACAGAGCTCAATTACAATAAGATAAACTACACACATGTATAATAAACTATAATAAATATGACTAACAATGATCAAGGTTTAAAATGGCTATTTTTTTGTTGAATGGAATTGTGGATTTTATAGAGATTGGGTGTGTGGGTACAAATCTTTTCTCAGTTTTGATCTCATATAACAATTAATGTTTGCTTTTATTTTTTATTTTATTTTATTTATTATTTAAATATTATTTTTAATATTCTGAGATGGAGAGTTAAAGACACGATGGAAAATCTATTGGAATGGGGGGTCTGGGGGTACTCTCCCAGAAAATTGATATTAGAGGCTTGGAAATGAATTCGAAACCACTTTTACATATGTTAGCGGTGTTAAAATAAATTATCCCAACAATTTGAGGGTAAAGAGTAATACCCTCAGAAAATTTAAGGGTACCGAATTTTATCCTCTGGCAAAAAGCATGAGGTTGTTTAATCAGTGACTGTAAAATGTCAATACAATTCATGCATGTGTCACATGGTTGGTTCAAGAAACCTGCTACCATGACATGGGTTACTTATTAATAAATGGTGTGTTACATGCAGTTTACCCTTAGAGGGAGCATTTCATGGTAATTTTTTGTAGTGACATTTTGATGCTATAAAACAATGTTTCCATGAAAACGTGTACACTTTTCTCTACATTTTGTGTTAATAGAAACCATATGAGGTATGTTTGTAACACCCAAGAACAAACATATTTTGTACTTATATTTTTGGAATAATTTACTTATTAATATGCGTGACGGACTAATTTATATATGTCACATCCATCATGCATATTAATAAGTAAAAAATTCCAAAAATATAACTATTATAAGTACAAAATATGTTTGTTTTTGGTTGTTACAAACATACCTCATATAGTTTCTATTAACACAAAATGTAAAGAAAAGTGTACACGTTTACATGGAAACATTATTTTATAGTGTCAAAATGTCACGTCTGTTACAAAAAATTACCATGAAATGCCCCAGAGAAGAATGTAGAAAACAAGGTGCTTTGATGAGAATTAACTAGAGAACCCACCACATCATGAGTGGTGTGGACTAAATTATTATAAATAAAACATACTTGTTTGTGTCATTCATGATCTATATTGACTATAGATTTTATTGATAAACATTTTCAGTACCATCATTACCTTTCCTTGTGGGGAGGAGGAAAGAAAGAAAAACCAACCATCAGCACTCCCTCTTGGACCAGAAACATGTTTTTTTGACCTTTGTTGTCAAATACAGTTTTCACGAAAAGGATTTTAAAAAAATGTATACAGTGAAAATAAGATGCAGCATTAGATGCTGTAAATTAGACAATATTTACAGAGATGGGTAATCAGGGGTTTAATTTCATGATGGCACAAAGATGTTTGTATATTACATTTGTTTATGTATTCTGGTGTTAACCTCATATCACCATGCAATAATTGCTATGACTCCAAATAATAAATTTTGACCCCTTGAGTAGTAATGTAAAAACTTCCAGTTCTGTTTTTTTTTCTGATTAAAATTAAATTAATGCATACAATGTATGTCAACAATGAGGCCTCCGCTAATTAAATTTTCCTGATAGAGACCAATTGTAGGAACATGGAACTTGATGCTTATCCATCAAATTAAGTTTTCATATTTCAAATTGTTACCATTGCAGACATAACTACTTAGTGTAAAAGATGAGCAGAATGTCTGACTGTAAACTTGAAGACAAAGAAATGAATTCCAATTCCTCATCCTCAGAAGAAGACAACCCAAAGTTCAGCAATACAGTGTTTGAACGACCTTCAGTAACCTGCACTGAAACCTCATGTACTGAATCACTCAGAGCTGACTCGCCAAACTTAATCTCATCACCTAGGAAACTGTCCTTGGTATCTGTGAGTAACTTAAGTCCTCCAAGTCCTCCCAGGGTTCCTTGCACTCCCAACTTGTACAAAGCAGACAGAAAGTGGTTATTTGAATGTGAGGAACTTCAGAATCATGCTGCATATGACTTTGGACGATGGCTTCCTGATGAAGATGAAACCTGTATTTTTTGTGAGGCATCAACGACATGTGGTAATTCTGACACACAGAGCTTGTCTCAGTGTGAGGACAGTCACAAACCAAACACTGTACAGGAAACCAACACACAAGCCATTTTGAACACATTAAAACTACAGTCTGATATTAACATCTTACAAACAAACTTGAATACTCGTCCTATCCACGCTTCTGATGATCACAACACATCTATGACATCAAGTGACAACAATTCTGGTATCAGCAAACAGTTGAGTTTTCCCAGTGAGTTGTCCTACTCCTGGCAGACGGCTAGTGAGCTGGCCAATACCCTGCAGCTGACCGATTCAAAACACATCTCTCTTCCTGGTGCTGATGTCACAGAGAGTGATGTTGATAATATGCGATGTTCAGATTCTGATAACCACGATCACAAGGAGAATCTGAGTCAGAGCAACCCTATAGAATGGGCCAGTGTTCTAAGCTTACTGCAGTCTGATGACATTGATGATGTTACAGGTATGTGTATCAATGTAGGGAGTGGGATGTAGCTCAAACGGTAGCGTGTCCTGTGAATTGGTCAGTTGTCGGAGTGATCCTTCTCAGTGGACACATTTGCAGTTTGGGATATTTTCCATTCCAACCAGTGGTCCACAACTGGTTTATCAAATGCTGTTGTATATGCAGTCCTGTCTGTAGGACAGTGCATGTAAAAGACACCTTGCTGCTTATCTGAAAGAGTAGCCTATATGGCAGCAGCGGGTTTCCTCTAAAATAAATGTCAGAATGAAGGGCACAATATTTCACGTGGACTGCTGTTCTGTTCGTGTGTCAGTTACGCAAAACTAAATTTACGTGAACCGCAAATCGGTTATGTCGTGACCTGCAAATGTTCAGAAATTAAAACTTGTAAACTTCATGATTACAGGAAGTTTATTCACGCAGACGTACAAGTATTCCGACAAATGTTTTAGACTGATTTTTAGATACTTGATATTCAGTGAACCAGTAGACAATGTTATATTGCAATAGTTGTAACGTGCGACTAGTCTAAGCCAAAAATGCTGAGTATAGAGTTGAGCCAAAAGTTGCAATGAAATGTCCATAGACGCTTGGGTTGGCTAAATTATCTGCTGCTATTTCATCTTTAGGAATATAATTATGCTGATATAATACTGGATTGCCTATAGTTTTACAAATGCTGAAAGTGGTTTTAACGTAAACAGGTCTTTCAAAAGTTTAAATATACTCACTTCGTAGGCTTTAAAAAACAAACATTTGAAACATCACTGTAGATAAAGTGAAAGTGGACAGCACAAAACGAAAAAAGGAATCTGGAAGTGGACATTAAAAAAAAACAGCTAACTTTAGCAAACATTTAAAAAACATGTTTTATAAATTGTTTTCCCTTGTATTTTGTTTTATATTTGTTTGAGCTAAAAATTATTTATTTAAAACATAATTTTAACGTAACTTTGAGGTAACTGATCAGGTAACCCACAGGTTACGCAAATATAATTCACGTAACCGAACTATGGGTTACCTAGGTAAAAACCATGTGAACTGACTTCCGGTTAACTCAGATTTCGAAATATTATCCCCTGCACATGATTGACTCCAATAGCCAAAGATAAGATAAAAATGTTCTCTAGAGGTGTCGTTAAATAAAACAAAGTTTACTTTTTAATTTAAGTGTATCAATGTTTGCTTTCAAGTTTCATGGCATGCTCTAGGTCAACTTTATAATCTATAATTATCAAATTAAATAATAAAAACAATGGCTTTTACACCTAAATGTAAATGGATATTATTATAATCAAAAAAATATTTTCACAAGATGAAAACACAAACATTTCCTAATATTTATAATTAGTGAAATTTCTAATGTCACAAGATATGGAAAAGGTGGTAATATCTTGCCTTGATAATAGCAATTTTTTTTATGTCAAAATTAATTTATATATTAATTAGGCCGTATTAATTATATTAAAATAATAATATCAGATAATCTGATATTTCAGCTCCTGAATATTAAAATAAGCAGTATTACTTGATTTTAATTATCACATATTGAAATAAAGTCATTTTTTAAAAACATTATCTTATATTTATGTACATAAATGACAGGTTTTACAACTGCATATTATTGTTATTTGTGTGTCCTGCTTTGCAGTGTTCTTAAAGAGGTAATAATTATAAAATTAAAAAGATAAAACATTTTTTACCATGTTGTAGGTTTATATATGTGACTTTTTATTTATTTTTGTAGAATGGAATTTTGCCGACCAAACTGAAAAATCAAGTGATAAAAATGTTGAAATTAAAAATAATGATAACAATCTTGAATATTTACCAAAGAACATCCACAATTGTTACAAAAACCCAGCTACCTCACTTGACAGTCAGCAGTCTACTTTATCTTTGACTGATTACCAACATAATCAAATGAGTTGCATCCCTGCTGTGTCACTTGCAAGTAAGCCAATATTTTCTAATTCACCTGTTTACCAAGATGATAAGGTTGGTTTCATCATGCCCAGCACTTTGCTTGACAATGACCATACACCGTCTGCTTTATACGATTCCAGCAATGATGAAAAACAATGCTGTTATATTCCATCTGTTAAAACAAAAACTGGTTTATATGGTAGCAATGTTCCAAGTAGTTGTAATTCTTTAATCACTGATCCTGATTCCTACACTAGCCATGCCGTGGACATGAACTCTAATTCCTTGTTGCATCCCAATCTACAGTATTCAAAAAATACAAACAACCTCTCCGTCTCTAGTTCTGGTGTATCTCAAGCAAAAGACTTGACAGAAAAGGATACATGCAAGATGGTAATTGATTATGCAGCTGTTTCAACTCGAAGAGGAATGAAGCGTCAGTGGCAGATGGCAGGCTTTAATAGCAATAGTACACATATAGAAAGCAGTATAAAGACACAGTGTTTTAATCCTGTTTACCAATCGCCCCTGTGTCTCCCACAAACTGTTGTTAGTTCTGTATCATCAGCTCCAAACTGTTTTCAGCCTTTTAAACCACCTGTATCCATCCAGAGAACAGCTGTCAGCTCTACATCACTAGCATCAAAACATTTACCAACCATTAAACCTGTGATTCCATTTTATTTTGGAGCAAAACCAGGCAGTGTAAGTCTTCCTAATGCTAACAAGCGCAACCCAGATGGTCTCACTCTTCCTTCCATCAATTCTGGTGATGTTCAGAATAGGATTTATTCATTAAAGAGTACACCTGATGGCCAGCTTTCCCTTCAGTATCATCTTGATGATCCTGTTATGCAAAGACACAACTTTCAACCTATAGCGGCTAAAGTGAATGATATTCAGCAGATGATTTTGGTGATGAATCATACACAGCCTGTTTGTAATGATTTTGACTCTAGGGATTGTGTTCCCATTACAATCCACAACAGATCATATATGTGCACAAAACAAGCTTTAACAAACCGAACTGTGAGGGACTTGCTAAATACGGCCAGTTTGTTGCCAGGAGGAGAGTCAGATTCTGAGGATAGTGATTTGGATGTGACTTCAGAAGGGACAGATGATGATGGTAGTGAAACAGAACCAGTGTCACCTAGGAACTCTCAGAGTAACACAGATCCTCCAAACAATAGTGATCATGATTCACCAGTTAATCCAGAAACTGAAAGAATTAGAGTACAAACCAATCCTAGAGAACTACTGTTAGTTAAGAGAGCTGATGACATACCGAAGCCATCAGTTGACACAAGTGAAGAACAAACACAGCCTGTGAGAGAATGTTTAGAAGGTTCACAGACACACAGTCTAACAATTAATAGTAAAGGGTTAGGAGTAGATAGTTTGGAACCACAGTCAGTTAATGCAACAGCTGTTGAAGAAACACAGCCAGTACCTGCTGCAATAATCAATGTAGAAGAATCAAATTCATTTCATAGAGAAACAGATCATTTAAGAAAAGCCACAGATGAGAACAATGTATGCATAGAAAACCAAGGACAGCCTGATGGTGATGAGACAAAAGTCTGTTTTAGGAAAGCATCCTCTCCCCAGTCTGATGATTGTCATAATCTGTCAGAAAAACTAGGGAATCAGGAGGCAGCTAATGATATTTGTGATCTGAGAATCTTAACTCAAAGCATACAAAATCAACAACCAGATAACCCGAATGTGCATGGAAAAAGAGAGGATTTAGGTGAGGATGGTATTCAGAACCAACATGTTGGTCAGGATAGTCAAGACATGAACAACCTTCAAAGTGCTGTTAGTGTTGGTGATAAAGTTCAACTTGAGATTAAACATAGTGGCAGTCTGAGCAGCGTTTCAGTGCTAAATAGTTATCTGACAGATGACAATGGAGAACATGTTTCCATGGATGGCACAAATTATGAAAATGTTATATATTCATCAGCTCCAGCATTGAATCTGAGTGTAAGTCCTGAACGACGGAGTAAGTATGATGTGTTGGATCCAGATGAATCAAGCAAGACCCCCAGCCCAAGTTTCATCTACCAACACCCCGATAGTCTGTGGGACGGGGATTCGAGTTCTTCCTCTTTTTCAAGTGTTTGCCAGGATCCATCTTCTCCTTGCTTAATGAACCTCAATCATGATGCTGTGTCACTGACAGCTTTTACCAACATCATCCCTGATGACCTTTCTCATTTCTTACACAGTCTCAACCATGATGATCTCTTATTGAATGGATCTACAAACTCCAGCATTGATAACCATCATTATTTACCAAGTCTTCATCATGATGCTTTGTCACTGGGAACTTCTGTGAACTCCAACTCACTTCTTTCCAGCATTCAGCAAAACAGTCCAATAGGGATGGTTTCAGTGTCTGCTAAAGATGCAAGTTCAGAAGGAATTGTTTCTCAGTCTGTGGCAAATCCAGTTGTAATGTCTGTGCCAATAGATTTTTCAAAAAGTTCATGCAGCAGCTCTGTAACACAAACTACCTTTACCGATATGGATATGTTGAATCATTCAAGCTACTTGTCCAACCAGTTGGTTCAGAAACTCGTTAAAGTAGCTAATGATAATTTTGTCAGTCGGACTTCACAAGCTTTTGAGCATCCATCTTTAGAAAGTTTGCTGAAGATGTCTTCAGAAAGAGCACAGCGGAAGTTATTTACTAGCGTTACCTCTGTGAATTGTTCTTCTGCAAGCTCAGCTTTTTCCTCTGGTAAACCAGGTATCATAGTTAATATCACAGTATGTAGTTAATCGTTTTCAGTTTGATACTAGTAATACAAATAGTCAACATTTAGATATTAGTGTGATAGCCTTACATCACATTACAGGTTAATCTTTATCAGTTTGATACACTACTAAGTAATGCAGCCAGTCAGTATTTTGTTATTAGAGTAACAGTCTTACAGCAAAGTATGTCTGATCATATAGGTTTGTCTGTCCACACTTCCATGTAGTCTTTAAAACATACATTTCTCAATAAACAGAAAAAAATGGACATGTACCAATTCACACAACTGATAGTTATATTTACTGAGCTTACATACACAACTGTTCTAGATGTCAAAATACAATGCATTTGTCTGTTTCTGAAACATGCATATTGAACTGAATGTGTACCGTGTACAACAGCTTAAGCCTGTCAGAACTCTACTCAACAAATGGTATTTACTAATCTTGTAAATTACTTGAATCCTCAAAGATACATTTATAGAATTACTACTAATAATATTTATGGTTTGTGCACAGTTTATATTTGTATAGTAATATATTAATGTTACATAATAATGTTTGTATTCTGTAACTTGCTCTGTGTATAGTACCGCGTGGATGTTTGATGTACCAGTGTTCTGAGCTTGATGTCAAGTTAGTCGAGTCCCTTAAGAGTGGTCACCATTCATGCAAGGACAAGCTCAAACCACGACACTTCCTCATCAGTGAATTGAGGATTGGTAATTATAAGGTATTACTTTCTTCAATTTGTGTTGTGGATTGGTAATTACAAGGTACTACTTTCTTCAATTTGTATTGTGGATTGGTAATTACAAGGTACTACTTTCTTCAATTTGTATTGTGGATTAGTAATTATAAGGTACTACTTTCTTCAATTTGTATTGTGGATTTGTAATTACAAGGTACTACGTTCTTCAGTTTGTATTGTGGATGGTTAATTCCAAGTACCAATGTTGTTAACCAATCACAGACATTGTCTGGTACAAAATTGTTATTTCTGGAAGATTTGACAGTCACTAAATTAATTTTATCAGTAATTTTCAGTCCAGTGAGTTTGATCAGTCCATATAAAATATTGTTGTCCGAGGCCCAACTTCTCATTGTGCTGTGAATCATGTCTGAACCATCATTGAGAAAGCAGGCTAAAATATCTTACTTTGTTCACAGTTCAGTCTGTTTAGAGCTTTTACTTATACAGTATACAAGATCCCCCATGGGATAAACAAATTATGGTTTCCTAATCAAGAGTGTGGTTTGTGTAGATTTCTTGCTTTCATGGTGTCAGCAGTATTCAGTAGTTCTCATGACACTTTAGAATACTTACTTTCATAGTGTCGATGGTATTTAGTAGTTCACACGACACTTTAGAATACTTACTTTCATAGTGTCGATGGTATTTAGTAGTTCACATGACACTTTAGAATACTTGCTTTCATAGTGTCGATGGTATTTAGTAGTTCACATGAGACTTCAGAATACTTGCTTTCATGGTGTTCAGTAGTTTACACTAAACTGTAAAATACTTGCTCTTATGGTGTCATCGGTGTTCAGTAATTCAGACTGGACTGTAGGATACTTACTTTCATGGTGTCAGCAGTGTTTTATTTTTCACATTTCACTGTTTAGAATACTTGCAGGGCTAGCTCTGCCACTTGCCAAATTCCCCAATGGTGAAATTTATAAACATTTAGCCAGTTTTAATGCAATCTGGCGAAATAATTTCTTTTATTAATAGCAATTTAAGTGCAGAATTTTTGACATTTTTATAGATAATTTGGCAAATGTTACTGTTTTGCCAGAGCTAGCCCTGACTTGCTTTCATGCTGTCAGTGGTGTTCAGTAGTTCACACTAGACTGTGTAGAATATTTGCTTTCATGGTGTCACAATTTACTTTAATTATTTATGTGATTGTATGATTTTATAAAACACAATAATTATATTTCAGTTTTCCTGTATTGGAACTGAGGGAGATAGAACATCGAAGATAAAGATTATTTTCAGTCGACGGTATTGATGTTTTAATATATTTACCATCTATGGATTACTGCAAATTATGATTGTTTTCAGTTAGATTGATAGAAAAAAATATAGTGAACAGACTTGAGCCATACGAAACATTCATCATTTTATGTTTCGTTTGTTCATTTAAAACAATTTTTGTAGCAGGACAAATGTAATTACTCTACCAGTGAGCTTGTTTCATTGTAATTTTCATTAAATAAGAACATAACAAATATTGAATTGAAAAATGGCCGTTTATTTTTAACGACATTGTATCGAGACGACATCGTATCGATAAACATCACTGAGAATTATCATTAAAAAAATTCCCATGAAAGGTGGGCATTAAAATGCCACCAAACATAAAACACCTTCATGTAATAGACTGTCTGAACATGTATACATATAATGTAATTTAATAAAATATATAGTATGGTTCATTTTAACATTTGTGCTAAAAAGGGGGTGAAGTGGGTGGGCGTTTGTTCCTGAAAAGTTTTGAAGTGTGAGCGACCTCTTCTTGTCTGCAGTGGCAGCATCTTAACACTTAACTCCAATTTGATTGGCCAGCTGGTCAGTGCTCATATAAATTTTGGAACATTAGATATAAAAGTTAATTCTTAAAGTACCGAATAGTGAATAAATAAATCCACTTGCCTGCAACAAATGCACTTTTAATAAAAGTGGTTATATATATCAAAGATTTTAATTAATGACAGTCTTGATTGGTGAAAATCCAGTATCCACTGTACACGATTAAACTCCTGCTTTTATTACGTAATGATTAAGAAAATTAATTGTCAGTGCAGTAATTCCTGTTCAAAGTTCATGTCCTATTAGTAATAGCAGTACGAGATGGAAATCTAGTTTCATAATCACAGAATATAGGTTTTCTATTTGTGTTTATGAATTGTCTGTTCAGGAAACTGGTTTATGAGCTGCAAGTGAAGGAACCAATTGGTTTACTGCCAACCTGCATCAAACAGCTGGCCACTGTGGAAATTCCCTTTGATAGCATCGTTCACCTCTGGGGTCATGACAAGCATCTCGTCTTTGAGCTGTCAGACATGCCACTGATGTTCCTGGGAACACGAGTTTGTGACTCGACCAGACCACGATTACACTTCAGTCACATGGCATGTTACGATCGATCTAAAACTGTTGACCTCACTGGAGGCTACCTCGCAATTGCTCCATATCACTTTGTGAGTATTTTGATTGCTCCATATCACTTTGTGAGTATTTTGATTGCTCCATATCACTTTGTGAGTATTTTGATTGCTCCATTTCACATTGTGACTCAATGTATTTTGATTGCTCCATATCACTTTGTGTTTTTATTTTTCCACATCACTTTGTGAGTATTTTGATTTCTCCATATCACTTTGTGAGTATTTTGATTTCTCCATATCACTTTGTATTTTGATTTGACTATATTTGTGCATGTCCAGTGTAAATCTGTCATTTGTCAAGATTTGAGAGATGATACATTAAATATGTTGGTCTTTGTGTCTTACACCTAGTCTTGTATTTAGTTTAAAAGCATCTGTTGTTTGTTGAAGTAGATCTGTTTGTTTGAATGTTCAGATATTTTACCTGCAGAACAAGACATTATTTGCACTTCTGCTTTGTTCTCTGAATTGCTTTCAATCCTCACAGGTGGATATATCTATATTTTTAAAATTATAAGTTTGGTAGAAATACACATTTATTTAGAATCCGGTACGCTATGACTATAATTTTCAGATCACACTACGGAGTTCGAGCGTGGACAAAGTGAAGCACTGTTTTGCTGAGTTTAGTGACAAGTTTTGCGAGATGCTACTGCGGCCACTAGTGGTCAATCCACAGAAACGCTTGAAGAAATCTGCACTGAAGAGAAAGGATGTAGCACAGGAGAATCCACAACCAACACAGAATCCACTACCAACACAGAATCCACCACTAACGCAGAACACACTACCACCACAAAATCCACTACCAACACAGAATAAAATACCACAACAGAATCCACTACTAATACAGAATCAACCAGTAATACAAAAACCACTGTTGATACATAATCCAATGTTTATACAGAATCCACTGCCTACACAGAATCCACTGCTAATACAGAATACAGGTAATATGATGTTTAACTGTTGGCTGGTTTGAACTATACTTTTTAAAATAAATAGGGGATATTTAAATTCATGTATGAAACCATATAAAATGAGACTTTACATGCAGCACACTATCATTGCCAGAATTGAGCTCAGGCCTTCCCGCTTTGAACAATATCAACAGCATTCGAGAATTAAGCAGATTAAAGCACCATACCACAGGAATCAGATGGGATGCCCCCTAATTTTCTTTGTATATTGAATCTGAAACGTGTAACAAATGACCATGCATGTTTTAGAGAACCCATTAGTAAAGAGTGCATTCATTATAAACTTAAATTTCACAATGTTTACCCGTCCTGACAATCTTGGTCTGGCGTCAGTGATACCTCTAGGTGTAAACATTTCATAGCAGTGTCATGTTACATCATTATTTCTTCTTTGCCACTCACTGCTATTACTATAAATATTACACTCTTCTTTCTATCATGTGTTATGTTTCAATATTCCCTACAGTATTTAGAAATTGTAAATGAATTGCCGGAGTTATGGTGAAATACAGTATTTAGAAATTGTAAATGAATTGCCGGAGTTATGGTGAAATACAGTATTTAGAAATTGTAAATGAATTGCC
>JAULBS010097350.1:0-16555 GCA_032355785.1 Symmetromphalus regularis | reverse complement strand
TTCAAACACCTTTTAATGGTTTTTAAGCACGCCACCAAATTAATTTTGTTAACTTTTTTTCTGGTTATTTAAACTATTTATGAACGTAAAACTAATATTTCATTTTTTATTCAAATTAATCTGAAATGTGAGTTATCCCTTTGCATGTGTTTCCTGTCATTTTACTTTGTTGCGACATAAATATATTTATAAAATATTTATGTACACGCATTGCTGAATATTTGACTGTGACAACGTAACAGATAATTTTCATATCCTAAACTTAAATTAAGTAAATAAAATTATTTTATCCTATTTTGTTTTCAGTTATCTGTATATGAAATGAAATAATAAATAAAAACATTACAAAACTTATCAATATTGGTGTTATTCTCTTTAAACACACCGGAAAAACATAACTTCAAACTTAACAATAATGATTCCTTCCGGGAAATTAGAAAATCGTATTAAGGATTTTTTGTACCATTAATTATCAACAGGATAACATCATCTGTTTCAAACAGCTATATTTTGACAGAGATTAAAACAGCATAAAGCTGTTTGATAAATACAGAAAGATTACTACAACTTTCAATAAACGAGCTTCAAAGTTGAGCAGTATTCGTACGGCTTCAGCAGTTAACGTCTACATGTTGCTTATATGGAATAATTGATCATATACACACACCCTTCCACTAGATAAACTGATCTTTCAAATTACCAGAAAAAGTCCTTTTTATATTCAAAAACAACAAATGGTTGTGTATCCATTGAATGGGATCAGCTTGTTTGTATTTATTTTAATTATAACCAATTAAGGTTCAAGCAAACATCACAGCTTCCTGTGAGCTGTCTGTCCTGGACAGAGATTAGAGTGTTAGTAGGAGACGAAACCTACTATTGCCACACTAATGCGGTTATTCTTACCGACAAGCAGCTAGGGATCTTTTATTTTCACTATTCTGCAGACAGGATAGCACAAACCACGGCCTTTGATAAACCACTTATGCGCCACTGGTCGGTTTAAGTAGTGTATACATACCCATTAAACCTTACGTAACACCCACTCTGAGTTTTAAAAAAACGTGCCTCGATTATCATTTGAACCCAGTACCTACGAGACGCGAGTCCTCTAGCGTAACCACTGGACTACTGGGGCCTGGGTCAATTCAACGTCCAATACATTTGGACGTGGTGAATAACATGTCTCACATAAAGAGAATGATTGCTTGTTTTACGACAAATCAGCACATTGTATATCTAGCTGCTATTAGGTATCAAATACAACAATATTTGCAACTCGTGGTTTTCAGAGTAAACTCGCAAATAGCACACAGACTAGACTTTCCAATTGATATGCGCTTTGCCACACAAGACAACACATACCTAGGCATACGTTAAACCAGAAGTGGACTACTGGCTGAAAAGATAAATAGCCCGAATGGTGCTTCGGGTAACCATTCCCCTCAAACGTTACAAATTCTGTTGAATTTAGCATATACATGTATGAAAAAACACACCTCATTCTGTTTGTTTCCAAATAACAAGAATAATCGTCATTAGAAATGTCGAGATAAAGAATTATAAAAGCAACAAAAACATGTAAATATAATATGGACTTTTTAATCATTTTATAACGTTGCTTCACATTACATACATGCAATAGTATATGCGTATAATATATGTTTCTGCGTGCAATGCGTATTACACAGCGTTCATCTGATTACCAACAGTCGACACTCAAGGCATGACAGCGTCATCAGTGCTAATCACCCAACTGAACCATTGTACGTGGCAAAGCACCCGTTTTGTCACGTCTGGTCTCAACATTAGAAACAGGATACTGCTGTGGAGCAATATTAAAATTAAAATCGTTTGCCCAGGCTTTTTCATCGTCCCCAAACCCCATTGTCCGTACAGCTTCGTTTCCTCTTTGACCAGAACTTGGCACCGGATTTTGTTGAGTGGATGGTGAGCTTGGTTGAGTAGCAGATTGTTTGAGATACTGGCCTGTTGGTTGTGTATTCACTGTTGCCTGTATTAGAGGACTCCCTCCGAGAGACGACTTGTACTGATCTTGTTGGACAAACGGATTCCTGGAGTTGGTATTAATATTTGGTTTGTTCTGGTTATACCAATCATCATTAGGCAGCGTTTCTTGTTGATCAAATCTTGCTGATTGTATGCCAGGCTGAGAGGAATCCCTAATCTGAAGGTTCTCGGGTTCTTGGTAAATCTTGGTTTGTGTTGGCTGATTTAAATACCCACTTGAAGGAATATTGGTGTTGTCCTTTTGAAAGGTTATTACTGGATTTGGTTGGGAATACGTATTTGATGATGGGTATGTACCAGTCTGCCCACTTGAACTTTGTTGCCGATATATCTGACCGTTAGAATACCCACTAGGATATCCAAGAACATTTCCAGGAGTATAAGTATTTGGAAGCATGCTATACTGAACCTGATTAACTGCTGATGGAAATTTGGTAATACGTATTTTATTAGAAGGAACAACACTAGCGTGTAACTGATCATTGTTATTTGATGAGAAAGAAGGAGATGGTGGGAATTGATTGTTTTGAATGCTACTAGGACGTATATTGGTAGGGTATAGCTGTTTATTCCCATCCATTGTAGTGAAAGGTGCACCTGGTCTTGCTCCAACACTATCGGGTCGTGTATATACTACATTTAGTTTGGGGTCTTGATTGTAGCCAAGCTGTTGAGTTACAGATGTATACGGTGCGTTTATGTTACCAGTTCCAGTCGTTGCATATCCTGTACCACTTTGCGTATTGAAACCCCAGTCAGGCCGCTTATTGGAATACGTATCGTAACCACTATTGGGGATATAGTTTTGGGTCGTCAGCTGTGTGTTAGCCATTGGTGGTTGTGCTCGATAAATGACCGGCTGTTGATTTTGAACTGGGTATACATTTCCTTGTGGTCCATTGGTGTGACGATAATTAGCGAATCCTAGTGGACTACTGTAATAAGTCCCAATTCCATTATTACGTCTGTTCGTAGTACTACCTGGCGGCGAGTAGATGACATTACCTGTTGGATAAATGTTTCTACCATCTTTTGAGAAGACATTTCTTGGGTTTTGTAAAGGACCATTGTACTGCTCACTGGTCGTAAGTTGTGGATACTGGTTTCCATTTCCAACATTGACATCGTCACTGGATTGTATATTTACGTTGTTAAACATACCAGGATATCGTTGGCCAGTGACTGATGTCTGTGGGTACCTGTTTTCTGCTTCATTGAATCTGGAAACAGGTTTTCTGAATCCCAAATACATACCATTGTTGTTTAGACCACTTGAACCTATTGGTAACTGAGTATTTGTTTTAGAATACAGACCGCCTGGGGTTTGTCTAGAATATGCCTGCAATGGTCCTCTCGGTGTAGAATAAATACCACCACCTTGAGAGCCAGTGGACCCAGCTGGTTGATAGTTTCTTCTTGATACATCAATCCCTCTAGAGCCTGGTGATGGATTCCCTCTTCCATTGTTTCCAATTTGACTGGCATGACTACTTCTTTCACCAAGAAGTCCGAGTGAATCCGTAAACGATTTAAATCCTGGCGTTTTGGTTAGTTCATCATTTGGAAAGTTCTGGTCAGGGAACAGATTGTTGGTTTCTTGTATAGTGTTAGGAAATTCAGAATCTTCTCGGTCAGTGTTAGGAAATTGAGAATTTTGGTCGTTTGATTTCTGATCTAGACCTGTACATATGTTCAGTGAGATGCACGAAACAACGAACAACACCAAAGCAGCATTCATCTGAAAACAAAACCAAACCCATAATGAATCTTTTAGTTAGCGGACACTGATATATGAAACCATCAGTTATCCAGAACAAGGCATCTCCGAGACAGTTGAATCCTAAATAGCGAACAGTACTTTCTGGTGGCAATCTTCATACAACAAATGGCAAATTATAAAATCTCTTGATGACAGAAACATAATAACTCACTTTATTAAGAGGTTACAGCCCATAGTCTGTTTAACGGTTTAGAATTATTGTCTACTAACCCAGCTAAAGAAAAAAAATTAAATCTGGAGAACGTAACAGGTGTCATTATGAAAGACAGCAGCATTAGCAAGACACAATTTCACAAAGGTAATGAATATTGTTTCACAAGGAATGGTAAACACATCGAAGCACATGCAAGTACATATAATCTTAAATACAAAATAATAATGTGTCAATTTCCCTTCACTTATGACTTATGTAAAACAATGTTAATTTCGTGTACTCAATTATACATTTGTTTTTTAACAAAAATGAGTGACAATTAGATAATATCAATTCAAAAGAGTATTTCAATAAATTTGTAGACGTTCATGAATCCTGATTTTAAAAATGTTTTATATTTAATTTTGAAATTAGTTAGATACAGTTTAATTGACAGTCTTTTAACTCACAACATTTTAAAATATGAACTTAATACCTAAAATCGTTAACGTCCTAACTATAAATTTAAATCTTTATTTCAGAGTTATATAAACATGGAATATCCTGTTTGACATATATGAATGGACACTGCCACAACTGACAAAAATCCTAAATAAAAATCTATGTATTTCTTACCTTTGTTACCATATGATGTCACTTCACATTGCAATGACCATATTAACGCAATCAAAACACTACCTGGATATTTAAATAACACGACATAAATATCACTTTTGAAAAAATACCCATTTAACATCAGGCTTCTGACATTTTTTGAATTATTGTAATACATTAATACCTTTAAATCCATTATCATGTCATACTAAGATTAGGTAAACTATACACCACTGTGTTAATCCCATAAAATGTGTTTTATTTCCTGGTTTTGACGAATGACATTAATTATGGCAAATCTTATAAATAAGCCATTTTAACAGTATGGCTTCTTATTGTGATGCAACAAGTGAAAAAAAAAAATATGTAAATCACTACAAACAGTGATACAGAATGTATTACAGACAAATCTGAGTGGGTGGCAGAAATGAGGTGAGTTATCGTTTTCGCGTGAATTATGTCCCCTGATATAAGGACACCTGAAAAAGATTAAAATTATTTCCGGTTAAAATTAACTTATTTGAACGCGCCACAATGGTCGTTTTTAATGCTTCAGTCTCAGCTATTAATGTTTGTATAAGCACAAACACTATTAGTATGCGCTTGTATGTATATTTACGCGATAAATAAAATTATGAACTTTTAAATGTCTCTGAAAACAAACCGACATCAGGGGCGTTGGAACGAAATTCATATTGGATGTGACTGCTCATATTGGGGTGGATAGGGGGCTGCTCCCATTTCTGAACATCAAAATTTGTCGGTGAATAATTCAACAATGAATAAAAAAAAAAATTATGATAATTATGGGGGGGGGGGCTGCAGCTCCCCGACCACCACCCCCCGGCTCCAACACCCTTCGACAAGGGGTCATGCTGAATAGGATTTTGGTCGATAAATGCTCAGAATTACTAGTTTATGTATAGTTTTGTTATCACAAATGCGACTATTCTTTTGGAACATATCTTGATTCTATATAGATGTTTGATTAAAAAAAAAAAAATTAAAACCGCATTAAGAAAATAAACGCTATAATCTCCATTTATTAACGAATAAAGCTACGTCATTTAGAACGGAAAACATACTAAAAGAATTAACAGAATTTTTTTTTACAACAGTAATCAATATAATTGCATTTGCATACAAAACTGGTTTTATTTGTGAACACTCATGGGAAAACTGGCAAAAAGGATATAACCTTTTTTTTCCACATTAATCCATTCAAGAAGTGGAATGCCTTCAATAAACTGAATCCCGTTAAACATCATCAGGTAAATGTAACGTCATTCACTTTATTTTTACCCTCTCGAAGCATTTTTAAAATTTCTTTTTATAAAGAGTGTTTGTTCCAATAACACAATTATTAATAATAATAATTATACAATCAGACATCAAATTATTAGCTTTGTGTCTGTTCCAAGGTTTTCTTGGGGTGTTTTGTCATTTATAAATGCTTCAAACAAAAGTTGTAACGGAAGGTCTGTCCTATCACATAAAAGACTAAATGTTTAAAATGTTTTCAAAGTAATGAAACGTGTCATCAAAAAAGTTGAATACATACACACAACTAACGATTTACTGTCTTGATGCACTGATTTATTTGTTTGGATAAAAGACAATAAAAGTGAATATTCACAATAAGTAGTTTGGTGGGCGTGAAATTGTTATCGAGGTTCAGCCAGTGAAAACATTATCTAAAAAATGTAACATCATTTTAATACTATTTTTACGAATGAGTAGCAGAGACTCGGTCGCATATTGTAACATCAAACCTTTTAGGCTAAATCGCCGAATGTACATGTAGATATGTTTATTCCAAGCTTTACAATGTGCCGACCAGTGTCGTTGTATTTAACTGCACGCGTTTAGCTTTATCGAGACTTCCGTTGTACTCAACGACCAAAAAAATATATATAAAATCATAAAATAAAATAATAATAAAAAAAATAAAAAAATAAATAAAAAATAGAAATCAATAAATAAATAAAAAATAGAAATAAATAAATAAAGAAAAAATCATGTGGTTGAAATAGTCGAACATGACAACAATACATGATTTTTATTAACGAGTTTATTTGTTAATTATTCACTTGACGTCTACTACTGTACAAAAAAAAAAGGTTATCGTGTTCAAATCTGCACAATGTAGTCCAAGGGAAAATGTAGACAACATTGTGAAGACCTTGAATCACGAATCACTGGCAAACCAGTGGTGATACTTGTTTGCAAATGTGAATACATCTAGTTCGACCATTGGCACTCGTCGTAAGCACAGCCTCAGTGCTGACATGTGGCGATCGTTCTAAACATGGTGAGGCATGTTCATGCCAAATTTAAACGTTTTATCAACATGATACATACGATATTTCATCGATTAAAAAATCTACGATTCTTCAACGTTTCTAAATATTTTGTTTTAGAAATGGAAAGGCCATTTTACACTCACTAAAATGATGTCTGATACAGTGCCTTCTTTTGATCTTATGTACGCGTTTTCCGCATTTGATGAAAACAGCGAAGGTGATAAATAAAAACTATGATCTCTACGGGTAACAAAAAAGAAGGCAGGATAGACTCAGTGTTCTTGTTCACAATGATTTATACTCATATTTGATTAATGGATTCCAGTAAAACCGTTATTCACATTATGTGCTATCTTATTTAGAGCTTCTGGTCAGAACACCAGAACAATTTTATTGTTTCGGTTCCAAGACCTGCATACAAGTTATTTTATGAGTCCTATTTTTATTTCTCTACATTTCATGCTAATTCAATACTTCTCCAAGGATCTTTCATCGTTAATTTCTTGCATATTTTCTTTGTATGGTATATTAGCTCAAATGTACGTTGGTTTTGCTATCTATTCCTCACATTATTCTATGACATGTATATCGAAGATCGACTATAATGAACATGATGTAATGCATCTCTGATTTTCAGAAAGAAATTGCGTGACATAAAAAAGCATTTGACTTTTGAAAAATTGAAATCTACCTCTTTTATCAATCTTTAGAGATTATAATATTAAACTAGTCTTATATTTATTATAGTTATTTAATACTTGTTTCGTAAAATGATGCATAGGTCGATCAATTCAAAAACAAATTGCACTTTTTCTTTGGCGAATCCTATATTTTTCGTTTGTTGTACGACATCATCAACCCTTTTGTTGACATGCACTGTACATTATATGTATCATCCTCTTTTTCAAGTTTGTGTATGTACCTCTTTAATGTAACAAAATCCGATATTGTTATATTAATTACAAGTATATTAAATCATCAATACAGCACAAAGAGTGAAAATAAATATGACAACTTTATTGAACCATTCTTTGTGTTAAGTTGTGTAGAGTGCAATGTCGTACGTGCCGGCCCTGTAGAACGAGACATAGAAGTAGAGCGTCCACCATATATATTCATGTGAATACTACCTATATTAGTTTTTATAATAAAACCCGTTCCATCTAGTACTTCACAACTGATATTTCTAATATTGTGCTAGGAGATGTTCTGTTTCTGGGAAAGTGTGTGTAAAACATACCTTTCTGCTAATAAAAGAGTAGATTATGTGTCTGTAGCTGGTTTCTTCTGTATATCATTTATCACAATTACATTGTTAATATATACTTATCACATATGAAACCTTTATGTTCCCTTCTTAATATTTAATACTATATAATATTTAGTTTTTGGTGACAACAATGAAGAGTAGTGCAGTGAAACGTATATGGTGATAGTTTTTGAAAACATTACATGTAAAATAGCTTATATATATATATATATATATGCAGTAAATATAAATGAGGACATGCTCTGTGATTTAATTATCATTAACACATTGTAGTACTTAACATTAAATCTGTACAACACAAACTGTTATCCTATTCATAAGTCATATTATTGCATACAAATTATGATCTAGCTGATAATAGTGGTTCAAAACCCGTTGGTGGCTGGCTCTCTTGACCATGTGTCAAAATGACAAAATATTTGACATCCAATAACAGATGATTAATAAATCAATGTGCTCTAATGGTGTTGTTAAACAAAACAAACCCCCAAAAGTTGTGAAGTATCTGCACTCATGAATCACTGTGGAAAAGTGACAATACTAGGTGATCGAAGAACAATACATGTGTCAAATATTATATATTCAGATAGAATATCAATTTATAAAACATTTTTATATTATATGAGCTTGAATTTTCTAAAATAAATATATTAATAAGTTCTAACATTACATATTTCAAATTTAGTACAACAAGAACAGACATACTGGTATATTTGTCTCAAGATCGGCCAACCTTATTGTTACCTAGGTATTCATTTTCCTTAAAAGAGTTGAGCTGTATCTATTTTGGACGATACTTGTGAGGCAAGATACGCTGATAAGACATTCTGTCATATCAGTTTTGACAGTTATTGATGAATGCTGACACTCATTATACCTGGAATAAACTCAGCATTCCATATAAATTATTTCGGTTTCAATAATGGTAGACTTTCATAATGCTATTTATTGAATATCTGATTGTTTTGTAATTATTTCTAAAGCACATGGATGTGTAATGCCATCTTCTGCCTGCATATGTAGATTCAAGAAAGGTCCAAAGGATCCAGACGACCCTTCGGTCACTAATTCAAACAAATTTCATTATAATTTGGTTTTATATAACTATGAACCCCTACTTCAATATAACAAATATTAAACATAACGGATCGGATACAAACTCTATATAAGATTTTGGTTACAATGACACACATCAATTTGTAAAAAAAGGCTCACAAGTGAGGTGGTGTGGCACGTGCCTTCTCTGACCCCTCTTGTTCCTATGGGCATTGTCAATTGGTTATGCATCCCCCGAAGATAATCTATAGATATATGATTTTAAATATACCAAGAGATTTGTTGTTCGAATTAAAGGTATAGGCATATGTGTATGCTCCAATAGTAGAATCGGAAAGCCTATGTGACAGTAGCGGGTTTCCTCTGCAGACCATGTCTCACAAACACAGCATGATACCTAATAGCCTAATAAACAGTGTGTTGGGGTGTAATTAAACAATTGTTTTGTTGCAAGTAACGCAAAAAATAACGCATCATGTCATTGTTTAACGAAACCCAGCACAAAACCAAATGCATTTCAGCTATTAGGATAAAGAAGGCGTGTTTTTGTTAAAAAACTAAATTTGGTATTTTGTGCTTAAACAAATTCTTACTTAATAAATTCGCACTGTTACCAATACAATATCTGGACTACTATTAATAATAATAATAATGAACAACAAATCGTACCAATATTACATTCAACTTTATTAACAATTTAGCATATTGCATACATTCAAACATCCCATTAATGAAATATCGTATGCATTTCAATATGAACTGCTATATTTTCTGTCCAGCCAAATCCCAACCCATTGCCAATTGTAACAACGTAATAACCAGTTCTGAAGAAAAACAAATGCATGTTTTCCTTTTCTGTTTAGTCTTCTTTCATTAGTATTCACATATAACAGTTATGTCCCTATACCCTGTTATCCAGTTGTAGAAAATCCACTTCCAAAGCTAGATGGTCGACTGTTATAACCTGTACCGGAGTTCAGACCCTGATTAGGACGACCGACATTACGAAAACCTGTCTGCTGTCTGTTTCCATAGCCTGTTCGACCAGAGTTGATTATGCCGCGTGGCTGGCTGGACTGTACAAAGCCAATCTGTGGACCCCTGCGTCCATATACTTGATGCCCGGTTGTGCCAATAACTTGAGGTTGTCCCAGACGTCCTAAACTGCCTTGTGGTTGGGTGCCAAATCGAGTTGATACTCCATGTGGTTGATTAGCGTTTCCAAGTCCAGTCTGCTGCCCATAACCTTGTCCTGTGGAAGATAATTGAGGTTGACTGATACGTCCAAATCCTGTTTGTCTTCGATCGTTATATCCAGTAGATGATCCTGTTAAACTTCCACGGGGCTGACTGACAGCTCCAAATCCACTTTGCTGTCCAGTGCCACCATATCCTCGTTGCCCTGCGGATATTACATGAGGCTGATTGACATTTCCAAAACCATTTTGCGGACCTGTGTTTCGGTAGCTTTGCTGTCCTGTGGAAATTAAACGAGGTTGACTAACACTTCTAAATCCAGTTTGCAGGCCTGTGTTTCCATAGTCTTGCTGTCCAGTGGAAATTAAACGGGGTTGACTGACACCCCCAAGACCAGCTTGTGGGCCTGTATTATCATATCCTTGCTGTCCTGTGGAAATTAAACGGGGTTGACTAACACCCCCATGACCAGCTTGTGGGCCTGTATTATCATATCCTTGCTGTCCTGTGGAAATTAAACGGGGCTGACTAATACTTCCAAATCCAGTTTGCGGACGTGTGTTTAGGTAGTCTTGCTGTCCAGTGGAAATTATATGGGGTTGACTAACACTTCCAAGACCAGCTTGCGGAGCTGTATTTCCATATCCTTGCTGTCCTGTGGAAATTACATTTGGCTGACCAACACTTCCAAATCCGGTTTGTGGAACTGTATTACCATAACCTTGTTGTCCTGCGGAGATTATAGGGGGCTGGTTGACCCCTATACGACCGGTTTGCACACCAGCGTTATTATATCCTTTCTGTCCTGTTGAAATTACACTGGGCTGACTAATGCGACCAAATCCAGTTTGCTGCCCACCAACATACCCTGGCTGTCCAACATTACTTAGCCCACGAAGCTGACTTGATCTTCCTAACCCGATTTGTTGACCATTAAGTCCATGCGGTTGAACTACATTACCAATCCCTGTCTGTCTGTTGTCATATCCAGATGGTCCAGAGGTACCAAATCCGCTAGGATTGTTAGAACCAAAGGTTTGACCTGTGTTCCTATATCCTTGTTGATCTGTAATGCCCAAACCATTATCATAGCCTGTTTGTCTGGCATTGCCTAATCCACGAGGTTGGACATTCGTATTGAAACCAACGTTGCTGCCAGTTCCATATGTTTGTCCTGGGGATACAATGCTATTTGCTGGTGGGCGAGTTCCAAAATTGTTTTTATTCTGATACCCGCCAGTATTGCCGAAGTTGGTTCTCCGATTAGGATCGCTAAGTCCACGAGCTTGACCTCTGCTTCCAAACGTTCCGGCTCCTGATCCACTGCCATAAACCGTTGACTGACCAGAACCGATGATCCCAAGGGGACGTCCGCTGTTGCCAATGGTATTACCAGTGTCACTGTAACCTCTCGACTGAACTGGAGTGAAAGTTCCGCTCCTTCCAAAAGAAGTGCCTGTTCCTGTATTAATGGGATATGGTCGTCTGTTATTAGTAAATGGAATTCTCGAACCTGTAGTTGAATGAGGTTGTCCACTGATTCCAAAGTTACCTGCATTTCCAAAAGAATCAAACTGCAAATCGGTGGAGCTATGGCCATTTTTGTTATTTGGATCAATGCCTTGAGTTGGTGTTCTGAAGGAAACGGGGAGAACATTGTTATTATTATTTAAACGTCTAGTATTGCTAAGCCCATGTGGTTGAGTTTGTCCTACAAATGTTCCCGCCAGTCCATTATTATCATAGCCTGCTCGTCCAGATCCAGTGATGCCAGAAGGAAGAGAGGATCTTCCAAAACTGTTGTCACCAAACCCTGTCCGATCCACATTCAGGTTGGAATTTGGACTCACTGAGTGTAAGTTATTACCAAGGTTTGAAAGGGGAATACGATTGTTTCCAAAAGAATTACTGCTATAGCCTGATCGACCAGCCTTACCAAAGCCATCGTTATTTCCGAAACCAATTTGTCCACCTGAGTTATCATAACCACTTCCGATGTTACCTGTTGGCGCAAAACTCTTTAATCTCGGTGAAAGATTTCCACCAGCTTTAACCTTGATATTTTCCCCTGTTGATAAGTCATTAGTACCACGATAACCTTTTGCACTGCCTAATGTACCTTGGAGTCCAATGTTTAATCCTTTGCTTTTACCTAAACCTGTACCAGTATTTTGACCATATGTACCAAGAGCTGGACTATCAGAAAAGCCGAGTGAGTCATCAGGAAATGGTCTGGCACCTAAAGATGATCCGATGCGAGTTGGAGATTCCAAATTAGCATGGCCGAAAGCATTGCCCAGGTCATGAAGGAAGTCCGATGACCCTACTTTGCTGCCTAATCCTCTGCTACGGTCTTTAGCTCCTTTGATACCTCCACCATACCCATCGATGGAGCCCTTGCCTGTTTTGGTGGTTATTCCTTTTCCGCATACTACTTGTAGTGCAAGCGACAGGATCAGCACGATTACCTAGAGAAAAAGAAAAAGAACAAGGCATTATGTTAAAACCTTATTGTATTTATTAAAACTGTGAATCTAAATATTTTAGAAATCTGTATCTCTGCACAGGCCAGTGTCCAATGGAAGCGAAGGAATAATATAATTTAAAAATCACCAGCGATTTAAAAAAAAATGATATGCTTCCTAAATAGATATAAAAAGATAAAAAAAACCAGATGTATTACAATAATCAATAAATCAACAATATTTACAGTCTAGCACTTGGGAGAGGGGACGTCTGTAAGTCAAAGGGTGTAACCACAAAGGACGTGCAGGAACATTAAAGGAGGTATATTGACCTCTTTTCTCATAATTCGAGAGCAGTTGTTAGATATCGAAATTCCAAAATTTTAGTAAACTAAAAAAGGTCTTAACTAAATGCTAAAATTTAAATAAGACTGGATACCCATAATTCGCGAGAATCTGGCGTCATCATTAATTTGACATTAGTTTGAACTCCGTATTGTGGAGAGATATCGTTTTTTTTTAAATTTAATACAATATAAATTCTAAAGAAAATGAAAATGTAGACGTCACGTGATCGAGTCACTTCGATAGACTTACACCAGGTTTCTTTTTCTAAACAGCTGACCATAGTATGCACTGTCTGTGATTCATGAATGGAGGCCATCACTGTTTTATTATACATCCCTTAAACTATAGTGTACAGAGATACGGCTTCTATTTTGTTTTAAATGAAAGCAGATCATATTGCAAAGTATCTAAAGTGTTATCTTTTTCAGAGTCCTATTTCTGTTTATATGAACAGAGCCGCGACTGGACGCATTCAGGAATGATACATGTACACATCAGTTAATAATAATAATAATAATAATAATGATAATGACGACAACAACATCAATAATAATAAAATCAAGCCAACAATCAATCAGTCAAGCAAGCAAGCAAACAAACAAACAAACAAATAAACAAAAAATTCCGCATACCACTAAATGCTATCTGATGAAGGAGAGTAGCCCAAAGAGGGTATAACTGTATTTGCAAATTAAAGTTTCTTACACGTTCATCCGGATAGCGGCATACAACATTGTTGAATTGATAACATACTTTGTGTAACAGTAATCGGTACATATCAGTGCCTGTAGCGAGTTATTTGAACGATTTTAGAAAACAACGCACACAGCATGCCGTATGCACATGAAAACAGCACACAGCATGCCGTATGCATATGAAAGCAGCACACAACATGCCGTATGCATATGAAAGCAGCTTTAAGTTCTAATGAATATCAGCATATCAAGTTTCAGACCATACAAATAAACCTCTAAAAGATTGGGTTTAAAATGATCAATATTAAATTTGCATAAATTAAATCATTAAAATTTATTAAAATTTAAAATTAGAATAAATAATCAAAAACATTCATTAGTTTATGAAAGAAAACTCAATGAATCACTACACCAGGTTTCAGACCATACAGTCAAAACTCTAGAAGGAGACATCCTACAAAATTATCTACATTAAATTTGAATAAATTAAAATTTTGAAATATTCTGTGATATCTTTCTAATTTTTGAAGACTTCCCTAGGGAATCAATAAGCTAAGTTAAGAAATAATCCAGTTAAAATTCTAGAAGGAGATTGACTTTAAAGAAAAGTTGACGGATGACGGACGAATGGATGAGCGACGCCGAAGAACGTCACAACTGACCTAAAACGTCAATATAAAAATAATATGGATGCAATGATACGGCCAAAACCCTATTCCAATACATATTGCAATACAGTTTGATTAACTACCAAGATTTGATAAAACCATATTTTGATACTATCATACTAATTACTAAACATATCTCAATCAGGCAGACCTGTACCAATTTCTGATGAAAAAAAAAGAATATATAGACACAGTTGATGCTTATGTTTTAATTACGTTTATATTTTTATAACTTACTGTCAATGTAATAGGTTTTGTAGATGGATACTCATTAGGTAGATATATCGTAAATATATCGCGGAACCATATCGCGGTATGAATAGCGCGCGGCAAGTATTGCAATATACAGGTATATCATTATATCGTTGCAACCCTAGAAAATAATATCGTTCCTCTCCCAACATACACAATGTCATTATAAAATTCATTATAAATATATTGACAGGACTGGCGTGCATGAACTTTAGTTTGATTAAATATAAAAACATAAATAAATTATAATGAAATAGGACTTTTCCTTACCTGTTGCATTGTGCTTTAAGACAGATTAAGACTTCTTTCCGTGGGGACACCAAAATCAGATATCTGGACTAAACAGGAAATGTTTGTATTTAAGTTAGAAAGTTACTGCATTTACATTTTGCAAATTGGCCACACATAAATTGTGTGGAACTTTATTTATATTCCTTTCAAGAGAAACATGGAAATTAACATGTCAGAAGTCGTCAACTCTGGCACTAAGCTACAAACTATTTATAGATCTTGTCACGATTATAAATTTTATTACTTTTTTTAAACACAATTATTTTCTGTTTTAATGGGTTTTGGTAGAGTTTCTGTACTACCTAACCAGGGGTCGCTCTTTGGCGACATGAGCAATATACAAGAAGGAAACGCAGAACGACAAAATGACATGCGGTGGAAAGGTTTGGCTTATCGACATTAATTTCCAATAAACCGTCAATCACGAACACGCGGGTTGCCATAGAAACGCCACTGGGTGGTTAATTAAAATGTTCTAAACAAACAATTTCGGATTAATAGTATTGTTTAACAGGTGTTATCCCTGTTTGTATTGTAAAGTTGCCATAAGCACTAGTATTATATGCTGTAACCAAGGTACCAAGAAAGTGAAATTGCTGCGGTATTCAAATTAATGATTAGTTACATTGCATATATATTTCTTTTAACATGTTAGTCAGGTAGGAAATGCAAGCTTATGAAGATCACCGCAACGGAAACAATATTGAACACCTGTAATGATATGTTATGAAATAACGGTATAGTGATACCATTATATAATATACCGGTATATGTAGTCAAATTGAAGGAGTAATGTGTAACATATTCGAACTTACGTCAGCATATTTACATGCATGGGCCGCGGAGCCATGTGTGAGGGGAGGGGGTGGGGGACTTATAATAAAAAATCGCTGTTGTGTATTTTTGACTGAATAAAACTATTTTCAGATAAAGTGTCCGAAATCAGGCAAGTTTTCGGTGAATGAATAGTTAACACTTTGGCTGGTTGTCAAGATTCGGTCTCCACCCCACTTTCAAATGTACTCCGCGGACCCTGTTATTATAATTCACATGTTACTGACAATGGGTATAATAGCATATTTTGATACTGCATACACTTTATCATCACTTGGGGTTGAAAACAGCGGTCATCAGTATTATGTATTATATATGGTAACAGAATAGATGTTCACCTGTCTGAAACAGATGTTATCACGGTCTTGACAGCGTTTCATTGATACATGCCATCACAACTTTGTCAACCTCATTTGGACTTGTTTGTGTGTGTTTGTGTGTGTGTATGTGTGTGTGTGTTTGTGTGTGTTTGTGTGTGTTTGTGTGTGTGTGTGTGTATGCGTATGTGTATGTGTATGTGCACGTATATGCGTATGTGTATATGTATGTATGTATGTGTGTATGTATGTATGTATGTATGTATGTATGTATGTATGTATGTATGTATGTGTGTGTGT
>JAULBS010097339.1:0-16555 GCA_032355785.1 Symmetromphalus regularis | reverse complement strand
TTTTAGTGGATGTTTATAGATACTGTTTATGAAAACAATAACCCAAAACAGTATTATATTTCACTTGTGCTTTAAGTACAAATGAGTGTTTGAGGGCTAGTTGGTTTTGGAATATTTATTGAACACCAAATATGGGATTTTATTTATAACAATGTGCTTCATTGTCTGTCTGCTAGGTGTGGGATTAAAACTAAACAAAAAGTAAAGTTTGTTTTATTTAACGATGTTTCTAGAGCACATTGATTTTTATCTTATCATCAGCAATAGGATGTCAATCACATGGTCATTCCGACATATTTCTTTAGATGAAATCCACTGCTGCTGCATAGGCTACTCTTTCCGATAAGCAGCAAGGGGTCTTTTATATGTATTGTCCCACAGACAGGACATCACACACCACAGCCTTTTATAAACCAGTTCTGGACCACTGGTTGGAATGGAAAATAGTGCAAACTGCAGATGTGTCCAGTGAGATTTATTTATAACAGTGTGCTTCATTGTCTGTGTACTAGGTATGGGATTAAAAATAAACCATGCAGTGATACTAATCAATAAAGACACATAATTAGTTGATAAAAATATATATATGGGGTAAAAAATTGTTTTAAATAATTTCTGTTCAACATAATCCAGTCTTTAGCTTCATTTTTAGTAAATCAATACATAAGACACTTAATATAATGTATTTTTTATTCATTAGGTGTTGCCTGACAGTTCGCCAAGTTACGCTAGCAAGCGCAAATATCCAGCTGTTCAAGATGTTACTATTAAGAGAAAGGGTCAGGTGAGATCAATAATTATTATTATTGATTTATTAATCATCAGCTATTTGGTTATTCTGACATAGTCTTCAGAGGAAACCCAATACATTTTTCCAATAACAACAAAGGATCTTTTATATGCAGTTTCCAACAGACAGGACAGCACATACCATGGTTTTATATCATTGTCTTTCATATACCAGTCATGGGACACTAATTGGGATGGGATTAAACCTAAACAGAAAATTAGTTTACCAAGGAGGTTCGATCTTGTGACTTAAGCATTTTAGGTAAATATTTTACTCACCGAGTTAGATCTCACCCAGGTTAGTTCAGTGTTGTTTATAACAAACTTTTGAATCACTCACTCACGTTCTCTTTGTCACGAACAAATGTACTGATTACTGTGTATACCATTTTTTAAGTCAAAAAGTAATCCAAAATGTACTAAAAATATGGCAACATACAACAAAATAATGTGTATTTTGTAGATAAAACATTTTGCCTCTGGCCTGTGTGTGGAATCAGAGAGTGAAGTATTTGATAAACGAGCGATGCTGCGTCTTGCTATCTGCAAATCGACCTCAGAAAGCAAACAGCAGGTTTTAAACAATTTTCATCATGTTCCATTTTATTTTTAATAGTTATAAATTCAAGTGAGCAAAAAGTAAAATAGTAATAAATTGGAACATTTTCTCAGACACTAATTATTAAGTGCTGTAATTAAGATTCTGATATTGTGAAATGGTCATTATGATCTACATTATAAATATATTTTTTAATGTTCTTTATCTTCATTTTAATGTTCACATGCAGATTTGTGATCTTTATGAAACAAAACATTCTAAAATGGAACGGGGATTAAACAAAAGTTATTTTAAATGCTTCTGTTATTATTTCCCTTTCTTCATCCATTGTTAATTTAAAAGGTAAATAGTTAAATTTATAAATTAAATTATTATCTAAATATGTTTGATGTTTTACTTAAATATGGAAATATATACATATTCATATACTAATTCAGTGAATGTTTTTGTTTTGTTATTTTCATCTGTTTGTTTGAAGATATGGTATGAAACGGGAGAGAAGGATTTACGTTTGTCAAACCTCCTGTGCCTTGATGCCACCGACGATGACCGGTCTGCTGTATATGCCAGATTGATGAAATGTGGTGGATTCGGTACTCAAACATGGGACTGGACCATTCAGGTAATTCACCAAGAGTATCAATCAGGGATGAATGTCCTCCAGATTTTAGCTCTATCCAAAAATGTCCTCTTTTTCATTATTGTTTATTTCCTCACATTCCCAGATGACAGATAAATGTAACTGGAGGTTTTTATTTTGAGCTATTTTGGAAGAAGGAATCCCCAACCCACCTCAAGTAGCTTATAGTTTTGATTATCAATCTCTTTAGCAGGGCACAATATTTTATGCGAACTGCCATTCTGTTCGTGTGTCGGTTAGGCAAAATTAAATTTACGTGAACGACAAATCGGTTACGTCGTGACCTGTAGACGTTCAGAAATTAAAACTTGCAAACTTTGCGATTACAGGAAGTTTATTCACACAGATGTACTACTACTTTACTAGTATTCAAACAAATGTTTTAGACTGGTTTTTTGATACATGATGCACAGTAAACCAGTAAACAATATTATATTGCAACAATTGTAACTTGCAACCAGTCTAAACTGAAATGCTCAGTATAGAGTCGAGCCAAACATTTTAATGAAATGTGCAAGGGCTGCTGGGGATGGGTAAATTATTTGCTGCTGTTTTATCTTTATTGGATTGCCTATAATTTTACAAATATTGAAAATCAAAAGTGTCGCAAAAGTTTAAAAATACTAACTGCATAATGAGCCTTAAAAAATAAACATTTGGATAAAGTGTAGATAAATTGAAAGTAGCATGGCCTGGGCCAAAAAAAACTAAACCGTTTGGGTGTATGGATTATGCAAATATAATTCATGTAACCGAACAATTGGTTACCTAGGTAAAAACCATGTGAACCGACATCTGGTTACCTCAGATTTGCAAATATTGTCCCCTGCTTTACTCCCTAGGGGTTATTCACAACTCTTGACATTTTCTTATTTGTAGAAATGTTATTATCCTAGTATTACTTAGCTTGCTTTTGATAAATAGTTTTATTTGTTTCAGTCGGGTATGCATCAGCTGTATAATCCAGCAAGTGGCAAGTGTCTTTCAAGTACTGGGGTCGAGCCCGGAGCCTTCCTAAAGCTAGTCATGTGCTCAGATCACCAGCTGCTCAACTTCCAGATGGTCTAGTTCCATCATTTAAAGAGCAGCCAGCATTCTACAAAGAATATAGTATTACAGAGTTGAACAAGTTAGGATTATAATGGTTGTCTACAAAGCTATCACTTTTTAAAGTCTAGTCTGGTACATAACAATGCTTTATAGAGAATATCTAGTTCCAGCCAGTATTCAGTAGAAAATATACAGAGATTGAAATACTGATTTACAAAATGAATCGGTTTTGAAGTCATCACAGGCCAAAAGATACTTTGGTTTGCAAGGAACAGGCTAAAATATTAAAGTAAATATTAATATGATACAACTTGCATATAATCTTATATTCATTGGATAATTTCCATGGTCTAATGCATATGCTGTCAATGGTGATGTCATCTCCAACCGAAGAAATGGCTCTCTTGCATGGGCATAAATCCCGGTGATTGGGGGGTGGGGGAGACACATCTTCCCACTTTTTGGACTGGACAGGGGGGATGCCTATATAATTATCCCCCCACTTTTTGCTTAGAAAAAATGAAAATTTCAGTGAAATTAAAATGCCTAAATAATAATCTTTATCAATATTTCTCTTTATTGTGTCAGTGTAACACTTTAAACCATGTCGTCTTAGCACAAATATACCGAGGTACACAAGTGGTCTATAATGGTGGGGGGGGAGGGATTAGGGGCGGCTGCAGGATGGCCCATCCCCCCTCCTCTTTAGGACAAGGGTGTGTTTCATCCCCCCCACTTTCAGGAACGGATTTTCGCCCTTGCTCTCTTGCCTCACACAGCCATTCTCACTTAGCCTTGTATGTGCTGTTTTCAGGTTGGGAGGACTGCCACCATAAGCAACTGAATAGCTGCCAACCTTTACGATTGTGAATCATCAGTACGAAAATACATTTTACAACATTAACAATTCCCGAATTCCTGTCCAGTTCCCATTCCTATTCGGATGTAATAATTCGTGTAGGCGCCAACCACAGTCTTCTTGCAACCAGAATGACATCAAAAAGCACATATCACATGAAATGCAAAAAGAAATCCCAACAATTCTTTGTGCCGAAGTACTGGTAGAAGGAGCAGTTTTCATTTATTGATTCTTCTCACCAAGGAGTTCTGTTTGCATACTGTATGCAGATGCGATATTAACTTCAGTTTCAGAGGGCTACGCAAGCCCCACACCCCCATCAGGAGGGGGGGGGACACCTCGCTCTTCCCTCCACCTTGATTACTAATTCTTGATTTCGGAGGTTGGCAGCTATGCAACTGTGACTTTGCCTCTTTAAAGTCTTGTTATAGTGTCCAATAGTTAAACATGACTTAGTAATAACCTACACTAATACAACTCTTAAAAAATTAATATATGTCTACACACTTAAAATAATAAATATATTTTTGCAATTAAATTCTCAGAATGTTCTATGAAGACTGTCCCTTTAGCCATTTTGTGTTTTGAAACTATTTTCAGTTTGATAATGATGTGCTGAATGTGTAAAATATGTATATAACCAATATAGTCATCATCACTATGAAAAGGTTAGGGGTTAATCTATCGTACATCATAAGTGGCAGATCAAGAGGGGTCCGGTCCCCCACCTAAATTTTACGATTTAAATAACATTAAAAATTTTTTTTTTTTTTTAAATGTTAAAGAATCAGAGGAAGTGGCATCATATTATTGGGGCACCCCATAATGAAATTTCTGGTTCCGCCACTGATTATCATGTTGTTGATACTTATTATCATACCATAAAAATGTTGTTTTGCCTGATGCTTGTGTTTTGTCTTCAGAAATCATTTTAGAATTCAAAAGGGGTTCATAAAAACTTTAAATAAAAAGTTGAGAGAACACTTCATTGCAAAACAATGTAAATTTTTCTAAGAGTATGGTTGTATTTGTGTGATTCATTACTAGAAGATGTTAAATTATTGGACACGCTATATTATTAGCAACCATTTTAAATTTCAACTTGCCTACAAAAGGAAGTGTATTGCCTTATCTCACATTTGGTGCCAAAATGTACAAATGATTTTAACACAAAATTTGTTGATTTTAGCACTTACATTTGTCATATCCAAAAATCCAAATTTTGTGATAAATAATATAGTTAAAAACAAAAAATGGTGTAGTTTTCCACTGATATTTTTGTTACAGTATTTTATATCAGTAGTTTGGTATGGTAGATTTTGATTTGTAGGTAGCTCCGGATTAAGCTAGTGCGGGACCTGTAGCATATGTTATAACGGGATCCTAAATTGAAATTTCTATGCAGCTAGATAATATGACAAATATGTCTTAATATTTCAATAAAAACATTTAGTGTGGGGCTCTCATAAATATGCTACGTAAAATTTAAGTGAATTCATTCACCACTTTTTGGTGTCACATTTATAAGTTTTGTAATGCTTTCATTAACATTGTGGTTTATATTATGTGAAATTGTTTGTTGTTTCTTATGACTGTGTACCTGTTTAACAATTCTAGAAATGCAAATTAACAGAATCTCATATTTACATAATCAAAATTCCAACAAATTTCATACATTTCCAAACTAGAGATGGTGTGAGAATTAAAAATGGCAGAACAAAATGTTTTAGACATGTGGCATATTCTTGGTTGTTCCAGTGTAGATAATTTTTTTATGTTTTATTATTGTTCATAATTTTTCTTTTTTTAAATAAAAACAAAAACAGAATGTTTAGCAATGTTATAGTTTTGGTAGTTATGTACTCACATTCCTGTAACCAATGAAATATACATGCATGTCAAATAATATACTTGTATTTATATTATATATCTTCCGGTTTATGAGTTTGATTTAACTTATTTTTCATGATTTTTATATATAGCTCATTCCAATGACATGAATGAAGTAATATTTAATTATGAAGTATTTGACTGACTCAGACTTCTGTTTAGACAAACAACCTATAGCTGAATTGCATTTACATATTTTATGCTGCCTCTTTAAGACTATAGTATTTGTCTTGGTTTTTCATGGTTTGAGTTAACAGCTGGAAATAATAGAAAAATATATTCTTTGAATTTTAATAGTTTAGTTGATAATGTTTCATAAAACAAATTCATCATTGACTTAAAATGACTAATTTCTTGTACATAAGTCATGAATTCTGATGAATTTAACAAATTTGGTTTGAATGTTAGCGTTCAAAAATAAAAACTAAGTAAAGACAGGAATTATTAGTCTGGTATTTTGTGCAGTATACTGTTGTTTGATGGTCTTCTGTGATGGACCTCGACTTTTGATATTTTTATTGTTTATAAGGGAATCTGACGTGACGAATCTCATAAACTTATTTTTAGATATTAATTCTCAAATGAGCATATGTTGAATACTATTCAAAGCATATTTTGAGACATATACATTTTTTATTATTTACTTTTACAGTAATATATTATACACACATACTGGTACATATTTGTTCCGTTTATCAAAACAAATTATATCAATAATTGAAATACATGTTGTAAATCACTATTTAATGCAATACATTTTTGTAGCTGTCAAAATATTTTACATTTTATTAAATACAGTTTTCATCCCAGCGTGTACTCATAACTGCAGGGAAATATTTTCTCAATGAGAAATATTATACATTGGTTTTCAAGGCATTTCATTGGATCAATGACCAGTAAGCTTGCCTGTACTAAATATGATGTCATTATAATGTTGTAAAACTTGAAAATGCACAACGTAACATTATCTTTAAATAATAACATTATAGTTTAGCATTTCTCAAAACTGTTGCACAATTAGAAAGTTTAAAGAATAGAATGATTAAAATTATCTGGGTTAATAAATAGAATATCAAACTTGTTACTATTTATTATCAAATTTATGTCCTGAATGAAATAATTTTTCTGTCACGATCTTTAGTGAGCGACAAAGGAAAATTATTTCACTCGGGACATAACTTTGATAATAAATGGCAACTCATTTAATATCCTCTATTTATTTATCCTAGTTATTTAATATCTAGTGTGATTAGTATGAAAGATACACAATTCCATTGTGACCATTGTAAATATTTGCTTCCATCTTTTTTTATTTGTAAAATGTATGTAATATTATAATTTTGTGTATAATGTTTACTTTCAAATGAATGTATTTTTATATCAACAGAAAGGGACTGAAAATCAAAAACAAAATTAAACAAATTTATTTTTTGTTGAACATTGTCAATTCCATTTTAAGTTGAATGACTTAATGAGAACTTTCATATATAACATTAAGCATGTCTAGGTTCTCAAACATAACAGAGAAAGTGTAGGTTACTAGTTTGTATGCACAATATGGGAAATGACTACCTTAATAGTTCACATTTAACAGCAAGTTTAGATAATGAATTTTCATCCGTGACTGTATTACTGGCCTCATATATAACAAGTAACAAATCTAGATTTACTCATACATAACATGGGGGAAAAGTTGATAATTAGAGCTCTTGTACGTAATATGGAGCATATCTTAGATTTATGAGATCTCGAGCCATTTTATAATTTTGCATAATGAATGTGACACATTTTTCTTTGATATAAAAACTTTATAATTATGTAACATCATCGTCTTTCAAATTTTGATTTCATTTATATGCTCATCGATTATATGTAAATAATATGAAATAATTGCATGTTTTGAAATGTTGTGCTTTCACTATTACATCATGTTTGTTCCAAAAAAGTAAAAATGTTGAAACATGTATTTATGGTTTTATTTTTGAATGCCAGTTTTGCTATGAGTGTTTCAGTGGACAATACATAATCTCCCTGAATTTTTGAGTGTTTTGGAATCACATTTTAAATCCTAAATGCATAGTTTTTCTCTCTTTGAGCCACATTAAGTGCCTAAAATCTTCAAATATTTCAATACATCCTTAGTGAACCTCTGTAATTTTCATTGCTGTGAATCTGTGGGTGTAACTGGTTGGCTGATTATAGACAATGTTCTGGTCGTATATTAAACATTTCTTTCAGATTAAACATGTAATAAATTGACAATGAAGAAAAGACAAAACATTCATAAATCAGTTTTATATTTGTATTTATTTTCATTTAAGTGGCTGATCATAACATGAACAGTCCATTGTTCGTCACAATCCTTATAATATTTGATGACTGCATGATAAAATTAATCAGTTAAAACAACTGCTTCTGTGATACGATATATTACCTATATAAAATAACTTAATAGTTAACAGATGCAGTTGATACCAATGCAGTTAACTCAAGGATGATGAATCACCCATCTTCGGTTACAGTTGATAACTTTTGTTTTATAATTCAGGATGTGATATAATTGTGCTTTTCTCAGCAAGGATAAATTTGTTCTTAAAACTGACATACCTGCTCAAAGAATAGAAATACTGTTTTAAAGATATTCATTTACTGAATCAATGCAATACAAAATATGTAAAAGAACAAAATTTGATAGGAATTCTATTGTGGCAGTGTTTTAAAAAGTATTTTAGTTAAGTGACCAGTCCTCTACAAATCCTGACCTAGTGGTCTATACTGTACTACGAGGTCAGGGTTTAGTGTGCTTTATAAAAACTGTCAGCTTTCTGTAATATATGTGGCTTAACACAGACAAATGAATTAAAATGGTGAACTTGCATTTATGTGGTTCTAGTAATGTTTTAAAATAGCTTCATGATGAAATGTTGCTTCATTCTTAACATGATCAAAAAATGTAAAAACTGCACTGCATGTTCACTAAATTCGTATTAAATGAGATTTATTCAATGTCGCACTAACATTCAATATTACTCTCGTAAATAACAGATTATCCAATTAGGTAAAGGGTCGTTCACAACTGTCAACATTTTGCTATTTGTATACAGAGAAAGTATGCATGGATATAAACTGTGCACCTCTTGCCTCAGGGGAGTAGTAACAAGTAAAATTTAAATGGTTAAAGTTCCCAATGCATTGATATTTTACTTCCAAAACATTAGATTCCAGATAAATCAATGTACATAGCTTTTATAATAGAAAATACACTACCTTACTTTAAGTATGTTCCAATAGGTTTTAGCAAAGGATTGTTAAGGGCCACAAATGTGGCAGATCTTCCCATCACATGGTTCCATCCAACAATAAAGGACTAACAATATTTAGTGAGTGACCCCCAATAGCCGATGTTTACTTTTGTGCAGGGGCGGGGGGGGGTTAAATAAATAAATAAAAAATAAATAAATATTTAGTGTGGGACAAGTAACTTTTTAGACTACTTAACCCCAGGCAAGTGAAATTATTTCTTAATTTCTACCTCAGGAGAGGTGTTGGGGTGGGGTAGGATGATAAGCCAAATATACGATTTAAAATAATCATTAATATAATGATTGAAATTCCCACCCTCGTCAGCAAAAATAAAATTAAACATTACAATTCCTAATATGGATGGGAGTGATCCTGAAAATTAGTACTCTGTACAAGTATTAAAATACTGGCCATTGTGAACAAGCTCCATCAACTAATGGATAAATTCATAATACTGTAACTGTTTTGTCAGTGGCAAATCTCAACAATCACAATTTTAACATTCACTTCAACCTTCCACAAAAAACGTCACTTCATACACCCACAGAAATGGATATATACAGCAGTCAAACATTTTAGTGGAAAAATGATTTTTTTTTTTTCAATATATAATTCGCAGGTGCATTAAACCCACATTTAAAAAAGCTATAACAGTACGCAGACTCTGTCACTATTCATAACAGATGGACCAAAAAATCACCTGTTAACTGACCAATTATGAAAACAATAGTATAACAACCACCAAGAACCCTACAAAAATAGGTGACTGTTATACAGATTATACTATCAAGTGACACACTTAGTGTGTTTTTATAAACAGGTGCTTGTTAGATCACTTTAAACTGTTATTATAAATAAAGATATAACTGATTTTTTTCAGTTATATCATTGACCTATTTCAATTTGAGAAAACTAATAAAATAAATTACTGCAAAACCCTGATTATTTTAAAACAGATAATTTACAAATAAATACAGTTATGGCAGAAACAAGTGAACATTGGGAGAGCCAACAGATCTAGGCACAAAGTGCTGAGTTTCAAGTGGATACGAGGTTATGCTTGATTCAGCCCCCGCCCTGTTCCGCCATGCCTGAAATACACACTTGATGAGTGTCATAAAAACTGAAGTCATGTAAGGAAAAACAATTTTTATTATCATGATCTCTAGATAATTTGTATATGTTAAAAACAGAAAAGACCTGATCATCTTAATACAGAATGTGATCACTTTCTGAATTATTTGCTAAAAAGTATTAAGTTAAAAGACTTATTTGTAAAAAAAATGTTATAACTAATTCATTGTGGTATTACAATGAACCACAATAAATCAGTTGCTTCTTGTTGAGATCTAAAATTGGAGTTCATGATGATGATGATGGGGAGGGGCTTGAAGGGGCAGGAGAAGGAGATATTGATCCCCGATCAGGGGCACGCTTTGCTTCATCTTGTAAAAATTTGTCCACCTGGAAGAATTAAAACACGGTCATAGTTGGTGCATTACCATGTAAATGTGTAACAGATATTCTGAAATTTTATTAATGACTAAGAGTTTTAATGTCTCGCAGCTTCAAATAATAAAATCACTAATATTTCAATGATTACAAATATACACAAAAAGGAGCAACTTTAAGAAAATGTTGTGATGTGATGATGAATTCTGATGTCATTATCTGCATAAATTTTTAATTGAACTAAAAGTACAAATTACATACACATGCAGCATACCTTAAAATTTAGACAATGTCCTCATTAAACTGCATTGCTACAGCACTGTTGCAGCCATTTCAAATTAGCTTTCACAATGGCATTGCTGACAGCTGCAACAAATTTCATAACCTGTGACTATATTCCATAAATTATTTTTAGTAGTAGTTTGCAATTTGTAGTGTATTATGCAAACCACCACAAACTAGTAATGGCTAATAATATGTCTGAAAAATCTTACTATTTTTTTGACATGGTCAAGAGCTCTGCCACCCTCTCGTAATCGGCTAATACAATTTTCTACTTTGTACGGTGGTTGTATGGTGACCTCATCCATCACTATGATTTTCTGGCCATCCCATTTTACATCGTTGATTCTGTAATACACAATTATTAATAACAAATGTGGATAACGAAATTGGGAAATGTTTTCATTTATACCTTCTGGCCGTTACAGAAACACTGACCATTTAAAAATAAAAACATTATAAATAATGAAATTAGTGCAAGAAACTGATATCAGAACTGCCAATTAGGTAGATGTAAATAATTAGCCGATATATTTTAACTTTTTCTACAACATGCCATGCATTTATGCAAATACACATATTCGGGTACTAAAGTTACAATGCATTAATTTCATAATTTAGAGTACTGATGAACTCTCACGTTTTGACAATGGCCCAAAATAATCGTTGTCCCTCTTCGGGAACTCCAACACCAACATAGTTGATTTGTTTTCTTTTCTCATCAAGGCTTTGACGCACACGACCTTTGATCTATAATATAATATTAATAACCAGTAAGTATTAACCAACAGTTCCTGAATTGCAATACATTATTAATTAAATAATTGATATTTGATTAGCAACACAATAACCAACAGATCTTTGATCTTAATTCACATAATGAATAGTTATTTGATCTATAATAGTTTATTAATAACAAATGGATAGTTGATCTGGAATACATTATACAGTATTAATAATAAATAAAAATGTCTTTACACTCAAGAAGTCCTAGAAAAATACATCAATGCTCTATAGAAGTTTTTGGCAAATCCTGTACTTATTAAAATCAGACTGGACTATAATATTATGGTCCACTCAACAATTTGTAATAGATTCTTAATAATAAATGTATTATAAAACAATTATTTTAACAAAACAAATGTTGATGATATGCAGCATCAATGATACAATGAAAACATTGATGGTTATACAGTTCACAAAATGTGTAATCCACATAATCTGTGGCAGTGGCATGCAGCTACATATATCTTGAGTCACGATTGGTTTAAAGCTCTGTGCACAGTTCTAATATTTTATATGGAAATAATTCCAAATGTTAACCCTACCCCACCCCCCACAATATCAGGAACATACTGCTTATTAATTTGCAGTATGTTCAGCTCCAGACACATTTAATACATTGGTGTAATTTTCAGGCAAAAAATGCTTCGGTTTACAACAAAAACATTACAAGAAACAAATATCTAGATATACAATAAAACTGCCAACTTATACGCTTGTTACATCCCATTTCACAGTAAATCTCAAATATCCACTGATTTTCATCTACAACTGCTGACACAAAAAAATGGCGGTCGAACACATAAGTCACAAATACGAAACTTTCAGTTCATCCACTATCTCTGTGGAGTCATTAAAAAATAAAATAAACCAGTCACAATGTAATATATTACAATTTTTTATTTACAACATGTGCCGCCACTCCTCCAACAATTCCTCTGTTCATTTCCCATTGCTCCCCTTCCATTTCCTGAAAGTTTCGTATCTGTGACGTGTGAAAAGGGATGTAATATATTACTAATAAGCACATAAGTTGGCAATTTTATTGTGTATCTACATATTTCTTGTAATGTTTTGGTCGGAAACTGAAGGGTTTGTAGCCAGTAAATTGCAGGGCTTTGCTCTGTATTGGGTATATGGCCCACATTGGATGGGATGCCAACCAATAACCAATAATCGATAATCAATAAGCAGCCCGTCCATTATGGACAAATTTTGTTGATATATTTTAATTTATAGGAGTATGTGGCAGTAGTAGTAAAAATCTGGCAAGAGTTCTGACCATTCCAGCATAGAATTAAGCAGGGGTTAGTGTTAGGATAGGGTTAGGGTGAGAGTCAGTTTTAGGGTTCTAATACAATAAGCCCCACGAAAAAGGTCAAGATTTACTTTAGAATGTTTGAAAAATGATGCTTGAAAAGTTGGAACTCTTTCTCAAAATAATACTGATGTATTACAAATGTTTATGCTGAGTTAAGTAAACAATAATAATTGATGAAATATACGTAAAAACAATGATGTGATAAATTATTTACTGTAACCCAAGTAGGGCCCCATTGCGTCAAGCAACGATGCAAAGGTAAATTATGGGATTTGTGAAATGAACTGCAAATAAATAACAAGATTAATAAGTGAGGATATTCTTACCAAGTCCATGGCGATGTGCTGCGATGTCTAGATCGAACGAAAACTAAAATGGCGTAGAAAGAAATCGAAATAAGCAGACGAATCGAAAGAACTCTTCTGTCTTTCGACATTCAACAATCCGGTTTCCCGGTACTGCATTCTTTATCTTACTTTCGATTTATGGAGGTCTCGCGACAGGTTTTCTAATTTTAAAATATCTGCGTCATTTATTTGGACAGTATTCTTGCAGCTTGTTTTATGAATTTCGAGAGAAATATTAACAAATTTTAATTTCATTTATGTAATAATATGACTGTATTTAACTAAATAAAACGATTTTTATTCTTTAAAAACAACTTATGTTGGGGTGGGTGTGTGGGGGAGTGGGATGTGTATGTATGTCCGACTGAAAGAATAGTTAATAATTTCGCTAGAGCAACAATAATATAATTATGCAATTCGGCCATTACGTATGTTAAGTAATAAAAAGTAGTTTAAAATATAACTACTAGTATATTTCAAATTTTCTACAGAGATGGCGCAGGTGTTTAAATATTGGGGCAGGCGGGGGGGAGCATCATTGAATAAGGGACGCCATCAATCAGTAAGTGTAAATATTGTCGTAAAAAGGGGCGCCGCAGATCATTGGGGGACCAATGCCCCCTTGCCCCCGTAACCCGGCGGCGCCAATGTTTTAACAAAAATGTACGGAAATAAACGAGATATACCGAGTGTCAACTTTGTATTGTCAAGTGAATGACGTCATTCAATTGTAACATTTTAGAATAAAAGCAAGGTGAGACACAGAAGTAAGACACAAAACAATTTAGATACTATTATAATAATTATCCATTGTGGATAGGAGTTTCTGTGAATAATAATAATAAATTATTATTAATAATAATAATATTAATAATAATAATAATAATAATTGGCGGCAGGTACTCCGGCAGCATCTACAGCCTTTATATTATTTTATTTATTTGTTTGTTTGTTTGTTTGCTTGTTTGAGTCTCAGTGGTCCAGTGGTAGAGCGTCGAACTCACTCAAGTTCACGACAGTGGTTCAAAACCCGCTGGAGGCTGGTGCACTTGACTACATGTCAAAATAACCAAATGTTTGACATCCAATAGCCGATGATTAATAAATCAATATGCTTTTGTGGTGTCGTTAAGAAAATTACCTTCATGTTACATGAGAGTGGTGATGACCTTGATGTTTCAAGGGAGTGGTGATGACCTTGATATTACGAGGGAGTGGTGAAGACCTTGATGTTACAAGGGAGTAGTGATGACGTTGGTGTTACAAGGGAGTGGTGATGACCTTGGTGTTACAAAGGAGTGATTATGACCTTGATGTTACAAGGGAGTGGTGATAACCTTGATGTTACAAGGGAGTAATGATGACCTTGATATTACAAGGGATTGGTGAAGACCTTGATGTTACAATGGAGTAGTGATGACCTTAATGTTACAAGGGAGTGTTGGTGACCTTGATGTTACAAGGGAGTGGTGAAGACATTGATGTTACAAGGTAGTGGTGATGACCTTGATGTTACAAGGTAGTGGTGATGGCCTTAATGTTACAAGGTAGTGGTGATGACCTTGATGTTACGAGGGAGTGGTGAAGACGATTGTTACAAGGGAGTAATGATAACCTTGATATTACAAGGGAGTGGTGAAGAACTTGATGTTACAAGGGAGTAATGATAACCTTGATGTTACAAGAGAGTGGTGATGGCCTTAATGTTACAAGGTAGTGGTGATGACCTTGATGTTACAAGGTAGTAGTGATGACCTTGATATTACAAGGGAGTAGTGATGGCCTTGATGTTACAAGGGAGTGGTGATGACCTTGGTGTTACAAGGGAGTGGTACTTACCTTGATGTTACAAGGGAGTGATTATGACCTTGATGTTACAAGGGAGTGGTGATGACCTTGGTGTTACAAGGGTGTGGTGATAACCTTGATGTTACAAAGGAGTGATTATGACCTTGATGTTACAAGGGAGTGGTGATGACCTTGATGTTACAAGGGAGTTGTGATGACCTTAATGTTACAAGGGTGATGACCTTGATGTTACAAGGGAGTGGTGATGACCTTGATGTTACAAGGGAGTGTTGGTGACCTTTAATGTTATAAGGGAGTTTTGGTGACTTTGATGTTACAAGGGAGTGATGATGACCTTGATGTTACAAGGAAGTGGTGATGACCTTCATGTTACAAGGGAGTGGTGATGACCTTGATATTACAAGGGAGATTTGATGACCTTGATGTTACAAGGGATTGATGATGACCTTTATGTTACAAGGGAGTGGTGATGACCTTGATGTTAACAGGGAGTGTTGGTGACCTTGATGTTACAAGGGAGTGTTGTGACCTTGATGTTATAAGGGAGTTTTGGTGACTTTGATGTTATAAGGGAGTGCTGATGACCTTGATGTTACAAGGAAGAGGTGATGACCTTCATGTTACAAGGGAGTGGTGATGACCTTCATATTATAAGGGAGATTTGATGACCTTCATGTTACAAGGGATTGATGATGACCTTGATGTTACAAGGGAGTGGTGATGACCCTGATGTTACAAGGAAGTGGTGATGACCTTCATGTTACAAGGGAGTGGTGATGACCTTGATGTTACAAGAGAGATTTGATGACATTGATGTTACAAGGGAGATTTGATTACATTGATGTTACAAGGGAGTGGTGATGACATTGATGTTACAAGGGAGTAGTGATGACCTTGATGTTACAAGGTAGTGTTCCTACGGGCCTACTTGGTGACTTTTGAATTACTCTACTATACATGTTTCTCTTCTAAGATTACCAAGTCTACAACTTGTTGTGGACAACCGAGAAGGATCGATCCGACGACCAACCGCCTCATAGGCAAACACCTACGGTTTGAACTGCATCCCGCTCCCTCTAATCTATTTATTAAACCGTGTTGAAGAGTTTACTTAACGGAAATTACTTTCTTTTGCAACTGAAAAAATATCGAAGAAAAACAAACAAAAACAAGCGCAAGATTCAAAGTGCCGGCACACTCCTTTCTCAGGGAGCGGGATCTAGCTCAAACGGCAGCGTGTCTGCCTGTGAACCGATCGGTCGTCGGATCGTTCCTTCTCAGTGGACCCATATCCAGTTTCGGCTATTTTCCGTTCCAATCAGTGGTCCACAACTGGTTTATTAAAGGCCGTGGTATGTGCTGTCCTGTCTATGGGTCGGTGCATATAAAAGACTCCTTGCTGCTTATCGGAAAGAGTAGCTAATGTGGCGGCAGCGGGTTTCCTCTAAATACATATGTCAGAATGACCATA
>JAULBS010097328.1:0-16556 GCA_032355785.1 Symmetromphalus regularis | reverse complement strand
CTTGTTACAGAACAACCATATTTAGGATGCTCAGTCTAAAGAACTTACCATTACTGAGATGTACCACATTTTCAATGCACTATACTTTATGTTGTTGAACCTTGAGTGACAAAGATAAAACTTACTTGTTACAGAACAACCATATTTAGGATGCTCAGTCTAAAGAACTTACCATTACTGAGATGTACCACATTTTCAATGGACTATACTTTATGTTGAACCTCGAGTGACAAATTTCCTGCAACCATATATAAAAAATAAATAATATTAGCAAACATGCAATGGAAAGTTACACAAAAGAACAGTATATTAGTGATAAATTCAGTTGTATTGGTGCTTGAAATAGTGGAGATGCCTTATACAGTTATAGACAAGCTCAAATAAAAACCAAGGCTATACAGTACTTAGTGATAGTCAGGCCTTACCCAGGTTTTTTTTAAAGGCGATTACATACACCATCTGTCAAAATTTAGCTAATCATGCAAAGCATGTTACATGTATGATCAATTCCAGGGTCCCTATTCAATACAATATTGTACCCCACCTATCCTAAGGAGTGAATACCTTTGTCTGACCAGGTTACTGACAATTAGAAGAGCTCCCTTCTCTACATTCCTCAAATTAAGCTGACATGGTGCTACAGTGAAGGCTCTTAGGAGATATTAAGGTGCTTACATAGCAAGCTAAGGGAGCATGGCCTGTAGCGCCTTGTGGGTATTGGAAAGCTGTGATAGTGATAAAACCTGCAGCTAGCAACAACTGATTTATCAAAGGGCAAAGTATTTTAAAGAATTTTTTTTTTTAAAGACAAAGTATTCATCGCAATTTAAACATATAGTACTGATTTGCAAGTTTCACAGCTTCCAGTCTTAACCCAATTGCCATGATGATAAATTAATTACTATTGAAAATAAATTGCATATTACACAGGTTATTACACAAATGTTTCTTTCCTTTCCACCCTTGATAATGACCAAAGTAAAAATATTGACAAACTTACTGCAGGTCTCTGTGGCTCACCGACTGGCTGAGGAGGGTAAATAATCTCATTGTACCGATCCCATCGTTTTGAACTCGTCTTAATTCCAGGCAGACCCTGTTCTTCCAGCTCTGTGTTACGGAATGCTGTGTGTAGAACACAACACGAGTGGACCAACCGATTCTGTGACTGGAAAATATTCTTTAATGTCTCCCTAAAAATGAGTATTATTTTAATGTTATTGTTCAAGTATATATGTGGATAGAAAGAAAAGGTTTTTTTTGATGCACAATCATGTTGTTTAATCAACAGCAGCTTTTAGAGCCAAATATATATATTTTTTTCATTTAAGCAACAGGGTGTTAACATTTCAAGATGGCTATTCCTTAATAAAAATTTAAAAACTTCATAAGATCAAAATCAATTTTTATGCCATTTTTCAGTTAAAGTAAAGTTTTATTTAACGACGCCTCTAGAGCACATTGATTTTTATCTTATCATCATTCTGGCTTATTTCTTTAGAGTAAACCTGCTGCCGCATATAGGCTACTCCTTCCAATAAGCAGGATGTTTTTTTAAGTATATATATATGCATTTTCTTACACAGGATAGCACATACCACAGCCTCTGATTAACCAGTTGTGGATCACTGGTTGGAACGGAAAATAGCCCAAACTGTAAATGTGTCTACTGAGAAGGATTGATCCGATGACCAACCGCTTCACCGGCAGATATGCTACAGCTTAAGCAACATTTAACTCCCTTTTTCAGTTAAATATTTGAGTTTTCCTTTTTAAATAACAATACACTATTGATAAAGTAAAACAACTAATACTTTCCATTTTTCTTTTATTTTATTGTAAACTGAGGTGCACATGAATTTTTTTTCCCACATGTATTTAGTGTTATTTATTATTTATTTAAAAAAAAAATACATTACCTGCATAGTGGATGTGATACTTGGAAAACCTTCTGTGTAAGCAACCCTGAAATGTGAGAAAGATCAAATAAATATGGTCGTGTCTACTATTTGTGCATGTTCTCTTTTCGTGCTCCTTATGCAGTTCTCGCTGTAATACCAAATATTAAGCATTAACAAAAGTTAACAATGCTCCAAAATTAAAAATGTGCTATAAACATGTAAATAATACTATGATGAACTTTAGACTTGAAAATTTTCAAACTTTCACTAATCCCAAAAATCAGCTTTCGACAGTAATCAAAATTTTGCAGAAAAATTATCCAATTAATTCTCTTTGCAGTTCGTCTGTGTTCTTTACCTTATTTACTTGTGATGTCAAATAAAAAACATATCAGGCCAATTCTAAAAAAAATATTAGTCTTACTACAAATAGAGGTAAAATTAATAAAATGTCTTCTAAAATTATTGGAAGATAAAATGATTGGATTAGATGTATGCGATTCTAATCAATAATAATAATAAATGTTATCTTTTGCTGTATTTTTTTTGTTTTTTTATTATTAATATTATTATATAGGTGATATATTTTTGTCACCACTGTTCGTCAGATCAACCCAATGAACAATAAATTGATGCATTATTGTTAGGTCATTTCTGTGTTGCAATGTTAACAGTTGAATTGACACTGCAGTTATAATCTTGTTGAATTTTGATAACAATTCTTTAACAATGTTAAATTTAAAGGAAAAAAAGAGAGAGAGAAAAATAAAATACAAGTTATTCAAAAGTCCTGAACAATTAATGTTACTGGTGTGCCCTACACTCAGGCTACAGGCTACACTGGGGACTGGTTTTCAATGAAAGCACGAAAAGATAACTCTCGTCTTGTCATGCTGGATTTCACCGGATGTTTTCAACCAGCATTTTAACAATAAATACAACTCTGTGCTTCCTTTCTGATATCTGTAAACTAATCATAAAAGGCCACTTGATAAGGTTATTAAACATTTATTTACTTAGTTCGTCGTTCTTAATAGATCTATATCCTGACAACTGTTATGGGGCACGAAAAGTGGTATAGAGAATCGGGAATATTTTAGTTCTAAAACTAAAAGTATTAAAATCAGCATTAAAAGACTGGCATTTAAGAGTTTGTTGATGCGTATGCTCAAAAAAAAAAAGTCCGTATACAGTATGAGAAAATGTCATAACATCGAACGTGCGATTTGCTTTATTTCAACATCTAAAAACAGTAACAAATCTTACTCGAGAACTTTATGAAGGTCGCCATTTTGAGTTCTTGCTTTTTTATGGTTGTCGTTAAAAATATGTATTTTTATAATGATGTTGGTAATAAAGACTATACATATATGATTGCCACGTTTAGTATATTTGCCCCTTATTTAGGAAACAGTTTCGTTAAAGAAAAGCAAAAGCTATATTATTTTGCAACAAACAAATTATTTGGCCTAAAATCTCCACCAACGTGACCGGGATTATTCGGAACGACGGTGAAAATCACGTCTGCAACAAACACCCACTGGCTCATGTCAGTAGCCGCTAATTTCCTAGTTGCATGGTTATAGATACTATTTTCCGTTCAACAAGTGGTCCATAACTTATTCACCAAATGCCGTGGTATATGCTGTCCTGTATGTGGGACGGTACATACAAAATACCCCTTGTTGTTGTTTTGTAGGAAAGAGTAGCCTATGTGGCCAGTTTCCAATAGTCGATGATAAGATATCCAGCACAAAAGTTTTAAAAAATCAGTGTGATCTTGAGGTGTCGTTAAATGAAATAAAATTGATAGGTACTGGGATCAAATATCAGTCTAGGCATGATATTTGAAAACTCAGTATCGACTGCAACCCATGTGGCATGTGAGATGACATACGGCGTGGTTGGACATATGGCGCGATGGGCTTTCCCGGCCATATGTTAACCCCCGGCAGCAGGTTTAGTCTCTCCTACTAACACTAACCTCTGTCCTAAACAGACAGCATAGAACAAGCCAGTACCAGCAAAAGGTGGGCGGATAGGGGGCTAAACTAGGATTTGAACCTAGCGTGAATTCAGACATTCGGACCACATCGGTTCAGCTGAATAACTAGAGGATACCAAGTGTAAAAAAAAATAGTTTAACTATTTTAACCCCTTTTTCTACACATTTAATTTTTATATGTGTTTATATAATAAATAAAAATTTGTATCAAATATTAATTTAATAAATAAATTATTTATAAAATCTCTGCAATATATAACAAATATTTTCAACATATAATAAATGTCATTTACGTAAATCATGTATATGTGTGTATATAATAATAATAATAATATCCTATTTAGCTAAATCGTATTTAGCCACTCTCATGTATACAATGTAGTTTTAGATAAGCCCAGACCATATCTGCGCAGCGCCGTCACGTTCTACGCAAACCACATACTACGGGGTTGGACTGGGCGGGGCTTATCTAAAACCTACATAGTATACACGAGAGGGGCTAAATACCATATAATATGAATTATACATGAGAGGAGCTAAATACGATTTAGCTAAATAGGATATAATATATATGATTTAGCTAAATGTCATTTAATATATATGATTTAGCTAAATGTCATTTAATATAATTATGTTGAAGATATTTAATATATGTTACATATTTAATAAATATCGCAGAGATTTAATTAAAAAAAAATATATATATATATATTTTATTAATAAATATTGTAGATACTAGTATTTAATAAATAAGTGTTAGCATGATTTAAATCTAAATGTCATTTAGCAAAATTATATACACGATTTACCTAAATGACAATTTTATTATATGTTGAAAATATTTAATATATGTTGGAAATATTTAATATATATTGCAGAGATTTAATAAATAATTTATTTATTTAATAAATATTTTTTAATTTATTGTATAAATACATATATAAATTAAACGTGCAGAAAAATAGGTTAAATTAGCTTAATTTTTTTTTTTTTTTTTACACTTTACACCCCATAATTAACAGCGATATACTTTTTTTTTTTTTTTTTTAAAGAATGGTTGGGATTTTATATCTGAAAGGAAAACTATTTTTAAAATATAAATTTAAGAATATGTATTTAATCGGATAGAAATTCAGGTTTTATAAAAAAAGATATTTAAACCACATTATTTTAGGATTTAAAATACTCAGTTATTAAAACAATAAAATGTTGTTATTTTTGTTAACAAATCTTTTAAAGAATTAAATAAATGAACACTTATTGAAAGCTTTCTTTTCGTTAACTAATTTTAGTTTCATTTTATAGCAACGTCAGCGGCACGTTTTTTAATTTTGTTTTACGGAATCAGAAACCAAGCGTTGAGTGCTTGCAGTATTATAAAATTAAAGTGTCATTTGTTCTACTGTATTTGTAATGGCACAGACAATATTGCCAGCATCTCCTAATTGGTACTTAAGTCATATTAGTGATGCAAATGATCTTGGAACTTACGTTTTTGGAGCACGACATGATGTTTTTATTTTCAAAGTTCCCGCAGACAGTATCGAGTTCTTAGGTGTTTTCAGTGGTCACAGAGACCGTGTAACAGCGGTGGCTCTAGGCCACGGGTCAGGAGACGCCGAAATTTGTTGCAGTACTGGAGATGATTGTCAAGTTAAACTTTGGGACGTCAAAACTAAATCTGAACTGCAAAGTCACAAGGATCACAAAGTAGGGATAATCTGTCATCACAATCGATGAATAACTGAATCATGATCATTTCTCAGTTTTCTGTGTAGTCACAGTAGTGCAATAGGAAGGGTTCGACTATATAGTATATACCTCAACACCACAAAGTACCCCAAGACCACCAACATATACCCCAAGACACATACATTTGCTTATTTTAAAAATAAAATAATTAAAATGTTCTTTCCTTTTAAACTTCAACTTTAAATTAGTTTTTTGACACTACTTGTTGCATATTTCTGTTTTATAATTTTTCTGACTGGGAGTCTCATAATGTTTACTGGATATTATTTTTACTAAATGATTGCTGCATTTTTTTTTTTCAACATAAAATACAGGTATATATATGCAGTGTTTTATGACCTGTGTTATATTCTTTTTCATTGAACAGCAAGATGTATTGTGTATGGATGTTGAGTAATTAATTTGTAACGATTATTGCAGGTAAAGATAACGTCGGTTTCATGGTCCCTAGTGCAGTGTGACCTGATAGTGACAGGAGATGAACGTGGAAATCTGATCAGCTGGACATTCAAGCATGACAGTCGTAGACATTTCCAGCTGGAGAAAGATTATATTTACTGTCTTGCATTTTGTCCACACAGTGCATCATTATTAGCAGTTGGGTAATGATATTGTCAGTTAGATTCTCATTTTTGAAATTCACTTTCTGCCACTGTTCTTCCTATGTATATAATTTCTCTTTCATAAACACAATATCTCGTACTGGAATGTTTACCGTACTTGTTAGCATCTTTAAATCTATGTTGTTAAAATATTAGCAATGTACTTCTATAAGTTGTTTTTTACTTGACTATTAAAGCACTATAAATGTGGTTAAAAATATATATATATTTTTTTATCTCTTCAGAACTTGGTAATTTGGAGAAATAGTGTTTTGTGTACTATGGATAAATGTTTATTTTGTTTATATAAAATGTATTTTGTGTGTCATGATTACATGTATTGTTGCATGATGGACCTACAACTGGCAATGTGATACACAATAAGTTGCATTTGTATAGATTAATATTTTGACCATCTATAGATTCCCAGTTTAATTTCTTATCGATTTACCAAAACATAAATCTTTTATTAAATTCAATACAGGGCTGATAGCTGTTGTGGCTGGGCATGTCAGTATGTCTATGATGTGCAGGGGTAGAAATTAAGAAATTATTTTCACTCACCTGGGGGACTAGTCGCCTTAAAATTTACTCGTCCCCACCAAAAATCACCTGTGCCCTCATTTTAATTTTACGATTGGAAAAATATCTACTGCCCCGTAAACATTTACTTGCCCCCAGTGATTTTTTACTCTCCTCGTGCAAGAGGGCGAGCATTAATTTCTATCCCTCATATCGTGTTTCTACCTTAAAACTGCATTTAATTAGTGTTATGTTTATTTTTTATTAATACCTTATAAGTACTATAACCAGAAATTTTTGTGGGTTTTTATTTTCTTTGTTTTCGAAAGTGTGTAACCTCGAAAATATAAAACCTTGAAAATATCACAAAAAGTCGATCCAAAATATATGCAGTGGCGTCATTAAACAAAAACAAACCAAACCTAATATGTATCATATCGTGGGTTATGTATCATGATACATATCTTAGGGGTCGAATTTTAATTTTTAGAGAGTATTGCAAATGTTGCCTTCAGATTAGTAAGAAAACTAAGGGCACCAAGCAGGTTGGAGGGGCACCATTGCAAACCTTTCCTTCAAAAGAGGGGCACAAAGGCAACTGGCTATGAGACAAGGAAGGAAAATTATACAACATGGAAAGTACGTGAGGGCACTGTGGCAAACCACATACATGTAGGGCACCACATCATTTTTCTTGCCATTGACAATATCCAATTTGCGAGTTGCCGCTGTAAATAAGAGGGGCACCCACAGCAGTTGCCTCCAGTGCCATGGTTAAATTCGATCCCTGATATCTTTTCAGCCTTATTATTTATTGTTTTAAGGTACAAGTTTGGAGCAGTGTTGCTGGTGGATGTTGCGAATGGTTTCAAGGTGTTGCACAGACTGCGTGGACACAGTGATGAGGTTCAGTCCCTGGCTTGGTGTCCGGCTCCTGGAGAACGGGTGCTGTCAAATGACAGTCATAATGGTGGGTTCAGTTGTGAGGTTTTATCCCATCCTCATTGCCCCCTTTGTAAAAAAAAAAAAAATTGTTCCCCCTCCCCCACCCCCCGATACAAAACGTTTTGTTTCAGTAATCCTAATAATGGTTACCAGGGGTAGAAATTAAGAAATTATTTTTACTCACCTGAGGGACTAGTAGCCTTAAAAAGTTACTAGTCCCCACAAAAAATCACTAGTCCCCCAATTTTAATTTTAAGATTCGGTTGATTCATAGCATGAATTACAGATGTAATGTGTAGTTCTTGTTGAGAAGACAAATCGTATTGGTGCTACTAAGTTTTTATATTTTATTTTAAAATGTGGTGTATAATATAGGTTTGATTGTATTGCAATAATAAATGAATTTGGAATCAACCCCTAACTGTCAGCCCGTAACGAGACTAAAGAACCAGCCGAAATGAAAAAGACAGGATAAATGTCTGCTAGCACAAACAGCGAGTGCATTTTGGTCAAATAAATGTGTCTAGTGGGTATGATTGGCAAATTATCAGTCTTTCTCAAAATAATATAAATTCGTAATACAAGATTGAAAACAAATATCTAATGACACGAGGGACTAGCGTCAGTAAAGATTTACTTGCCCCCAGTGATTTTTACTCTCCTCAGGCGAGGTGGCGAGTGTTAGTTTTTATCCTTGGTTACTGTTTTCATATTGGAAGATGCTACATATATACGTATTTCATTATTTAGACATTATGTTTTAATACAATCAGATGAAGATACAGCTACAGGCTTCCTGCTGGCATCTGGATCACGAGACAAAACGATACGGATCTGGGGCACGTCAGAAGGAAAGCAGCTACAGATTAGAAAATTACCTACCAATCAAGGATATCGCCGGGAGTATGGAGATCAGAGTCGAGGCAAAATTTGGACAGCTGTTTGTTGGCCTAAGACTTCACCAACTAAGTTGATTTCAAGCTCTGTTGGGTACTGATATTTTTCATATTTTAATCGTTATGATTCAGGGTGTGTACACAACTAGCCATATTACATTAATCCTGCATGTTGTAAGTTATATCACCTTTTTATAGGTTAAATTTTAGAGCTCAGGTTTGTGTTCATGAAAAAAATTGTTTAAATAGATAGACTTGTAGCAAAAAATTTTACTCAATAAAGTGAATGTGTCCTATTTATTTTAAATAGAACTATCAACTGGTATTTTGATGAATTGTCGCACTTTGTGATGGTCTGATAACCATTTCGATCAAAGAATTTCATATAAATCATTCCTTTAGTTAGAATAATGGTACAGATGTGAGATTACTCACATGTTTCCTCTTGATGAAGTTTAATCTGTAATGCTTGTTAGTTAGACACAGTGTGTTATTTGGTAATTTGCCTCATAGATGTATGCAGAGCTTTCTCTAGAGCCATAAGGCGCTACGGACCATGATCTCTTAGCTTGCTATGCAAGCACCTTAATATTTGCTAAGCACCTTCACTGTAGCAATTTAATTTGAGGCACATAGAAAATGGAGCTTTTCTAATTGTCAGTAACTTAGCCAGACAAAGGTATTCACTCCTTGGGAGGGGTGGGGTACATTATGCTATTGAATAGGGACCCTTGAATTGATAATAACATGGCTTGCATGATTAGCTAAATTTTGACACATGATGTAAGTAAGCGCCTTAAAAAAAATCCTGGTCAGGCCTGGCTATGTAAGAGTACATACTATATAAGAGACTTGGTTTTTCAGAGGAGACCTGTTGCTCTGGGATTTGCAGGCTGATAAAGAGAGAGAGACGTTTCAAGTGAAGAACACAAAGTCTCACGGACGTATTGTGTTCAGTATACGTGTGGGTGGAGCTGATGATCACACTGTCATGTCTCAGTCACTGGATCGAACAGTACGTGTTGGTTGTCATCTCCGCTGTACACTGTTGGTGGCTCCAAGTAAAATGTGTTAATAAGGAATATCATATTTTATCACCTCTATTTCTCTAAAATGCAATCTCAAGTATTGTCTTTTTAAAAATTTAAGATAAACTACTTATTTTACCCTTTTCCTGAAATGTATACAGGCCTGCACAAATTGCATGAACGATCGTTTCGTTCGTGCTTTGGGTATGCAAATTTATTTCACATAACTGATTTACCGTTCATGTAAAATTATCTAAATAAAGTTGTTTTTCCATTTAAAAAAAAAACCATTATGCAGATGAAAATAGGTTATGCCAACTTTTTTGGCATAACCTATTTTCTGGTTATGCAGAGTTTGAATTTGTGTAGTCCTGGTGTACATCAGTTAACCTGTATAATAGATTCATCGTTGAATAGCTAATGCTACATTTTGTAATCTAGTTAAAGATTTTAATTTTTTTATTTTAGTCTTTAACTTGACATAGCCAAGACCTCATGTTTTTGTTGAATTCTAGTAGAATACTCTTGGATTTGTACACTTTTCAGTCAAGCTGATTTTCAGTATTCTAAATGACTTCTTTATTCATAATTTAAAGCTAATAGATGTTGGACCTGATGTGTATAAGTTGAATAAAAAATAAAAATTAGCAAATTGATTTTATATCAATCCAATTGGATTCCCTTATTTTTCATTTACTGAAATATTATGTTTTTATTATCTTTTCATTGCAGATTATGTTGTGGGATTTTGCAAGTCTGACTTCAAAATTATACCTGCCTTCTCTTGGTGGGCATGTTTACTGTATATGTGTATCTCCTCTTGATCCAGGTATGTGATGTTACCTGTACTTAATTACCATTTGCTCTAAAAAATACTGTAGATCTTGAAATGAATGCAATTATGATATTAATGTAAAAAATGCAAGTCTGTGTTATTTGAATTAATAATACGACACATTTATTTCTTAACAATAGTGCAAATATGAAGGGTTTTTCAAAGAAATTTAACAAAAATTTAAATATCAGTTACATAATAATCATTCATCATATTTGATTAAAATGCATTAAAACTAACACAGAACCAAACTCATGACATGAGTACATAATGAAAGTTTGATTAAAGGTGTTTACCCAACCACTAGACTGGCAATCTACTGACCACATGTGATGATAGCATTGCATATTATGTATTCACTTTTGTCTGTAGGCAATTAACCCATAGTCTTTTCCAACACATTTGAGTGTTCTCAATTATGTGATGTGATCTTGATGATAATGATGGTTGTATAAGGTTTCGGGGATTGTATTAAGAGCTGATTGCTACAAAAACATGTTGTTAGGAAAGTACTATACCAAAAGAGAGGCCACTCACATTAATTTCATGTTAAATTTCTATCTGACCACTGTCAATCACATTAATTTAAGGACCCATTAATTTCATGATTTCTATGAAAAAAAAAGTAAAGTTTTATTTAATGAGACCTCTAGAGCACATTGATTTTTATCTTATCGGCTATTGGATGTCAATCATATCATGGTCATTCCGACATTTATTTACAGGAAACCCGCTGCCACCATATAGGCTACTCTTTCCGATAAGCAGCAAGGGGTCTTTTATATGCCGTGTCCCACAGACAGTATGATTTCTATGTCTAAATGACAGTGATTATATTTCATATGGATCATTATCAAAGTTAACAGCTTAACAAGATAGTAGTGATAGTGGATTGATGTGGTCAAATTGCATTTAAATTATATTTATTGAAGGTAATATTGCCATTGGCGTGGGTGACAACACAATTCGTGTTTGGAACACAAGCAATAAGAATAACCCATTTGACATCAACACAATATGGCAAGGATTAAAATCTAAAGTCACTGCAGTGAGTATATGTCTGACAATAGAAACAATTCAGCTACTGAAAGTCATCATTTGTCTATCAATTGAATGTTATTGAAGTGCTAGTACTTGAGTTAAAAGTTTGTTTTATTTAACGACGCCTCTAGAGCACATTGATTGACATATATGTATATTACTTGAATTAAAGCAAATGCTTTGTATTGTTTCAGTTATACCTGTCAGTTATAATACAGAGAAAGACTATATTTTTAAAAATAGTATGTTAGTACATCACTTTGTGCTATTCTGATATTAGGTGTCAAACATGATACGTTTTAGCACATGGTGTTGAGAAGAAACCTGTTTACATACTGTAAAGTATACTTTTTTTAGTTAGTATTTTTTTTAATTAATGTTTTGTATGTATGTTTATCATAGATATTGAAAAAACCCAGCATGTATTACAGTAATTTTAGTAGAATTTCTGGCTGTGGATGGAAAATTATGACAAATTCATATGTAGATATTTCATTTGAGAAGGAATTTAATTGGAAAAATTGAAATAAAATACAGCAAAATGTTATTTTGAACAGTTGTATATTATGATTAAAAAAATAATATGTAGATATTTGTTGTAATTGATTCTAATTCATCTATACTTTTTATTATGTTAGCTTTCATGGCACCCATCCAAAGAAGGTCTGTTAGGATTTGGGACCGATGACGGAAGAGTTGGTGTTCTTGATGTGTTATCCAGCAAGTAGGTATATTTTGTTTCTTCGTCAGCAAGTGGTATTTAATTACAACATACTTTATATTGAAGATTATAAAAACTGGGTGTTATTATAGGTGTATTATCACCAAAATTATTTGTTAAAATGAAAATACTAATTTAAAGGGAGATAAAGTGACTTAAGGGAAATGATTGTGGTTTAATGGTATTAAAGGGCAGATGATCAACTCTCTAGACCATTGTTGCATGAAACAGTTGTAAATGTGCCTTGTTTTGAGAAAGAGGTAGAGTTGATGTAAAGACTGCAATGGAAAACTATCAAATATGGATGAAACTGGTTTGTTTAAAGGGGATTTACTGTCCAAGTTGTAAACAGCCAAACGAAAGGATCATGGTAGTGCTGTGTACATATGTGAATGGGGGGAAAATTGCTTGATATTAATGGCCTATTTGTTGAGGCACTGATTTTCCATTTCAGAATTTAACAAGTTCCGTTTTTTTCTGTTTCCGTAAATTTAATAATTTCACTTTGTGTTCCACTGAACTATTTTCCATTAAACACACATAAACATGGATTAAAACTTGTTTAATACGCCATGACATTAGTTCGGTAATTCTCGGTTTTTGCAAAAATCTCTGAATATAATTAGAATCGATCACATAAAAAATGACTTTAATTGTATCATTTATTTACCAATTTTCATCATTTTAAATTACAAAGAATATTATAAATAAATCGACCCCAAATATATGTATGTAATAAATCTTTAACCGGCGTAATAGTCGGAAAGTTTGAGCAAAAGAAATATTTAAAAAACAATGGAAGCATACTAGTATACCAAACGACTGGTGATCGTCTGCGGGCTAAACTAATTTGGCATAACACGTACAGATATCGTCAGTGTATCGATATTTTCTGTTTCCAAAATCCATTTAATTAATAAACTGCGCTATTTGAAGACGAATAATGATGTTTTCGGAGAAAATTGTGAATTCCATTTCAGATAGGTTTTTCTGCGATTCCGTCCACATTTCTGTTATCACGGAAAATCAGTGCCTTTATATTTGGAAATGTGGTTCAACTAAGGTGTTTTAACCTAACATAAGCCAGAGTCGCTATGTGCTCCTTGGCAATGCCTCATTTGCAGTCTAAAGAATTTGATACTAAAGTGTCTTTTTGTTCAGAAACTCGGCCAATGAACCAGGGGATCATAGTATTACAGGCAGTCAAACTGAAATTTTAAGTAGTGTCATATGTGCTTTGCTAATAATGTACCCATATATCTTAAACATCCAATTTTAGTGACTACCATTGATGGCTGTATAAGACTGTTTGAAATTTAAATATTTCAGACCGCCAAAATCGTCATCAACATATCACAAAAGGACTGTGTATGTTGTAGCATGGGGTCCACCATCAAGTGCCTCAGGTAAGAAATATCATGTAGTGGATCGTATCTTAACTCTGTGTATCAACTTTGGGTAACAACACTTTTAGTACTTATCATGTATTTCAGTTCAATAAACACATGTTAGCCATTCATTGGATTTGGTTATTGTCAGAATACATTTTTATATTTGATCATAACACAGTGAAATGAAAGTTGGACACTGAATGTAATTTTAAAACATTATTTTTTTGTAATCTAAAAACAAATTTAAAAAAATAATATTTAACTTGGGATTACAGTATTGATATTGCTACAAATAAACCATTTCTTCTTAAATTTGAAGATTTTTTTTCCCACTGCTTTAAGAAAGCAGTCGTTTCCATTGATTCTTGAATTGTGCAGATATTCCTGCTTGTAGCATTTTATACTGTTATATTTCATGAGAGTTTTATCATTTTTCATTTTAGATTTTTGATTTCTTTTCATTTTAATTTAATCATTGTGTAATTTATTGTATTTTTATTTTCTACAACACAGGAAGCCAAGCGTCTGTGAGTCTGTATTCTGTGGGAGATAACAAGGTGCTGGAACACTTCCCTCATGCTTTCAGTACAGAGGCTACCGACATCACCGGTGTCATAGACACAGTCAACAACATAGTGGTAATAGATTTTCAAACAATATTACATAAGTAATAACAGATATGATGTCAGGAAATAATGTATTCAGACCATCCACAGTTAAATATTTCTCCACATTAGAGATCTTTTTCATGTGTATTGTCTGTCCTGTTATAACTAAGACCCTGCAAAAATATATAAATTGAGATTTCTTAATAAAAACTAAAAGTATTATGAGGTAAATTAAACCCAATAGCGTGTTGGCTTTAAACTGATTTGAAATCCAAGATGGGTGTTGTGCTTTTGATTAGTTTGGAATTTTATTTTAAAATTCTGATTCTATGGTGAGCTTTGTGAATCATTGTTTGTGCAGTGTCAAATTTAAAACAAATAATATCACCACATTAAAATAAATATCTTGTCAACATTAATTCATTTATATCATACAATGTTCTCACAGTTTACAGATCATTTGACTTTCATTGAATTTTTTTTTATTTACTGTATCTTATTTTCATATTTTTTGTGAAAGAAATCTTCAAAATAAAATTTCACGTAATCTTTTTAATAATAAACCAATTATTTTATGTCCTCCACTTTGATACTAAAAAAATTATATTTGTGAATAGACTGATTTTCAGGAAATAGTGAAAAATAATTCTGGTAATAATAAAGATATTTTCAATATTTGTTATATACAGTGATACCTTCTTTATCTGGAGGGTTTTGTTTATCCGAAATGTGTCCGTATTAAAAAATTTCCGTACTACTGAAACATTGGGAGTAATCTCCCTTGAAAAATAAATGAAGAAAAAAACTTTGAACAGAAGTACATGTATAAGCATTTTATTTAGTACAAATTGTAGTAACTCATCTCATTGTTGTTTTAAACAATGTTTATTAACATTTTTACTTTTTGGGAATGGCCAATAAGCATGAACACAATTGTCAATTCATTTTAATTTTTATCTACGTCTCACCTTATAAAATATAATACACTAAACCTTGATTAACTGTTGCAAAGATAAATAAAACAGTAAAACAACAGTTATGCTAACTAACACACCTACAGCAAGCACCCGATAAGCGTTAAGAAAACAGTGGTGTGAAATCATTTGTAGCCATGTTGGCTCGCATCGATTACGCAACTGGTCATGTGTGATCACTTCTTTTCTGTTCTGTTTGATATTAAAGAAATTAGTGGTGTACGGTTAAACGGAGCAAATTGTCTTTATTTCTCACACCGAATTTCTGGATTAATGGATACATTTACAGTGTGGGAGTTTTGTTTTATTGAATGGCCATCCATAAGACGGGGTTTCCAGATTACTGGTGTCCGGATAAACGAGGTCTCACTGTATATATTGTTTTTACTGTAAATCATAATTGCACATGGTAATATTAATTAAACCATTTATTTTGGTGACATTTCATTTTAGAATACCTCAGGCCAAACAGACTTGAGCTGGAAACCTGACAAAAGTGCTGTTGCTATAGGAAACGAAGATGGGTAAGTACAAATTAAACTTTTCAAGTGATCAGATAACAGGTTAGATTTTTTGTTTTCTATACCTTATAAAGGAGAAGTCTAACATGAACTGTGTAAGAGTTGATAAGCAGTTTACAGTATTTGTTGAACAAAGTGTTTATATGTAAAAAAAAGTGAATGTATGTCATGTGTTGTAAGTCAGCACTGATCTTCATTTTCCAGTTCAGTAGATATCTTCCAAGTTGCTACGTTCAAACACTTGTGCACCATCCACCTGCATCGTAAGCTGGTTAATTGCTTGGTGTGGCATCCCCAATTCACAGCTCAGTCGCCCAGTGGGTCACCATTCAATCATTGGCTGGCATCAGGAGCAAGCGATGCCGACGTGCACGTTGTTGACTTAACACAGATATTTGGTAAGTAGTATTTATATTACATGCTAAGAGATAGTTGTGATCTGGTAAATATAGGGTAGTAGTGGAGGTGTAGTGAATCACACTGATGTGTCAGAGGTCATTGGATCAATGTTGATATTTAATAGCCGCTGATCAAACAAGTATTGGTGTGTCATTAAACAGCAGTTTTTTTCTTGTAAGATTTGCTTTATAAAGCAAAACATCAAACCAAACTGAGTTGCTACTAACATTTTGAGGGCTGACTGCAAAAAACAGTTATAGTAAACCTCACGTATAACGTACCAGTTGAGACCAGCGTTTTTCGTACTTTGTCCGGTATATGTATACCGTACACTGTTTGATATACACGTAAATGTGACACTGTCAGATGTACAACTGCATGCCTACATCATGTTCCATCTTGGTTATTATGTATT
>JAULBS010097327.1:0-31958 GCA_032355785.1 Symmetromphalus regularis | reverse complement strand
GCATTTGTACAAATAACCACTTTCACACATATCCACCAATCACAGCTGAGATGTCATTCATTTCTGGTATGTTTGTCGGTGCACCTCGAACTCTGACCTGAGAAATCACGTGATTTGATACAATACATCCTTTATTTCACATCTAATTTCTGCAAGCTGTCCGCCATTTTGGATCTATAAATAACGTTGATGATTTGTCACTGGATTTTGTCGATTGATCTTAATTCAGCTCTGAAATAACCTGTTAGCCTGGTAACTCAGTTGTGGATCTAGAGGGTGTAAAGGGTGTCCGGATTGCCCTTTTTCTCGTATTTTTTTTTTTTTTTTACATTTTCCGAGTGGAAGGACGTCAAAATTAACCATTTTTTCTCCAGTTCTATTCACTCATCACCTTTCAGAAATCCTGCATCCGTGCCTGAAACTTAACTGTGGTAGGTAAAGCATGAAATGCTTGTCTGGACTACAAGTTCTTAGTCTGTGTCGCATACTTATGTATGTCTTTGAAAATTGTATTTTTAATGATACATTTTTTGAAAATAAAAGAATTATGTTGATGATTACTGTTTAAATCTATCTTGTTTTTATTCGCTAAACAATGAAATTTTGTAGATGAAATGAAATTCTGATTTCAAGGCTTACAATAGGCCTCTTTCATGCCTTTGGAAAGTCCCTCCGAGGGACAAATATGTACTATACCATACTGTCTATGCAGGCTTGTAGTGAACTTGTACACAAAGATTGTATACATTTTGACTGTCCCTCGGAGCAACTTCGGAAAGGGGCCTTTAGATCATTTTGCCTACCGGTATTTCATGATTTAGCTACCCGGTATACATTACCATTATAGGCATGACATAGACTAAGTACTTGTAGTCCAGATAGGAGGGAGATGTAGTTCAAACGGTAGCGTGTCCGCCTGTGAAGCTATCGGTCGTCGGATCGATCCTTCTCAATATACCCATTTGCAGTTTGGTCTATTTTCCGTTCCAACCAGTGGTCCACAACTGGTTCACCAAAGGCCGTGGTATGTGCTGTCCTGTTTGTGGGACGGTGCATATACAAAAACCCTTGCTGCTTATCGGAAAAATATGTAAAAATAACTATATGATTGACGTCCAATTGCCGGTGATAAGATAAAAATCAATGTGCTCTTGAGACGTCGTTACATAAAACAAACTTTACTTTTTGGTAGCCTAGATAAGCATTTCATGCAACAGTTAAGTTTGAGGCGAGGATGCAGGATTTCTGAAAGGGGTGTCCAAATGTGATGAGTGAATAGAACCGAGTTTCCAGGCTAAGGAGTTTTTTCAGAGCAGAATCAACATCCATAGAAAAAATCGAATGTCAAATCATCCACACTACGCGCGTGAACACTACATGTACGTGCTACTAAGGTATTACCCAAATTTACGTTATTTATATATCCAAAATGGCGGACAGCTTGCAGAAATTAGAAGTGAAATAAAAATTCGCCCGGACGTCATATCACATCATTCATATACCATTAGCTACCTTCACGCATCATTGTATCAGGAAGTATCGAATTTCACGGTAAACAAATGGCTGCCAGTAACAGCTATAGCAGTCGCAGCCGATGTTAGAATAATGCAATACATTCGAGTGTTCGTTGGTTTTGTTTTATGTTTTTATTCTGACATTTCATGTGGTGGACGAATTAACGTCACGAACAGATCACTATGTCGAATCCAGGGAAACGAGGCGGACTGTTCTGGTCACAAGACGCTCAATTACATACCAGATCTACCAACAAACATTACAGTATTGCGATTCTCTTTCAACAGCTTGCCTCGCGTTACGTCAAAAACATTTGCTAATGTCACAAAACTGAGGTTAACTACGTTACATCTTGTTGGCAACCACATCAAGGTGATCTCAAGGAAAGCGTTTCGGGTGTTGAGGTATCTCAAATACCTGGATATAAGCCACAACAATATAGACCCAGGTGTTCTAACAGACGCCTTTGTAGGTCTGGCCACAACACCTGTCACTCGTCTTGACATGCTGGCTATGAGTTTGAGATTTATACCACAGAATTTCTTCAACAACTTGAACGATTCGAGAATAACTTATCTGCATTTACATCAGAACTATTTCACGTATTTTAACTGTAGTGATTTTTATCAGTTGAAACACCTCATCCATCTAGGCATTTCACAGAATTTAATAACAGACTTGTTGGTAAGCGGAGAGTGTACGTTAAAAGAGGTAGATTTATCTTACAATAGTGTGAAATATTTATGCACACACAGAAAAACTTTTAAGTCAATAGAATTACTGAACATTCGATTCAATGGAATCTACCACATCGATCCATCAACATTAAAGTGTTTTCCAAACATCAAAACGATTTTATTAGGTGGAAATTATTTTCTCAGGATACCACAATACACGTTTGCAGCGTTAACAAAACTTGAACGTTTGTCAATGGATATCAACCCAACGCTAAAGCGAATAGAGGAAGCAGCTTTCAGCAATGGCAATGTTAAAAAACTTATAATGAAAAACAATGGGGTAACTTTAGAGACAGAATCATTTAATAGGAATATGTTCAGTGGGTGTAGCAACCTTACGTATCTGGATCTTTCAAATAACAACTGCCGCCACGTGTCTTCAGATGTGTTGAGGCAACTTTTGAAACCTTTGAAGAACAGCCTTCAAACATTGGTGATGTCTGATTGCACGTTAACAACAATACCCGAATTCGTTTCAAGTCTTACACACCTGACCCAACTCCACCTTTACAATAATATTATCACAGGGTGGTCGTCCGACATACTAACTAAACTGACATCACTTGAAGTTTTGGATCTCAGTCGAAACAGTATATCTGTTGTGCATGAAAATTCTCTTCCTGAAAACATTCTCAAAACATTAAAGACTATCGACATCTCCTATAACCCCATCGACTGCTCTTGTGCAAACTTCTGGTTTCTGCAAATATTTCAGGAGTATTCTGAAGTATTTACGAATTCATCAAAATTCAGCAAATGTTCCAGTCCTGCTGGAAGACAATCTACTCCAGTTATAAACACCCGCATGTCTGAAAATTCATGTCTGCTTAATCTGACGTCACAGGCGATTGTTGTCGTGACGTCATGTCTGTTTCTGCTGATTGTTGTTACTGGAACCCTCGTGTACAGATACAGATGGCATCTTCGTTATCTGCTGTACATGCGCAATAACGTACGACTCAGGGAGCAACCGGAAGAGAACGATGACCAGTACTTGTACGACGTATTCGTGGTGTATTCGTCCGATGATTCGGATTGGGTTCTAGACAAAGTTCTGCCCCAGCTGGAAGGAGGGTCTGGGTTAAGACTGTGTGTCCATGAACGCAACTTTGAAGCTGGTAGACTGATCATTGACAATGTAATGGCAAGTATTGACAGCAGCAAGAAAGTGATGCTGGTTTTATCAAACAGTTTCTCTGAACGCGATTGGTGTCAGTTTGAGCTTGATGTCATACACAGACGCGTCCTGGCAAAAGGTCGCCATCTCGTGGTCACTGTTGTGCTGGAAGAGCTAGACAATCGTCGTCTGACGCCGTCAATGCTGGCGATGCTGGAGACGACAACTTACATCAGATGGACGGATAACCCCGATGCTGAAGATGGATTTTGGGAAAATTTAGTTCATGCGTTAAGGTGAACACTGACAAATCATCCACAGGAACGATTGTGACATTGGGATAGCGATGTTGAGAGACACGAAGCGGTCCGAATTTTCTAAGGGATCCGGGGCCATGGTCCCCTACTGGAAACACTATTTTAATGGCTTCTGGATGTTATAAATATTTGATTATGATAAAATGTGTTGCTAGGCAAATTATATAGTAAAACATTAAGGAGCGTTTAGTTACTTTTTAAAAACTTTTATCTCAACTGGTCAACTTATAGGGGCGGCAACAGCTGCCTCTACCACCCCAGTTCCGGCGGCCATGCTTAATCATACTTATTTGACACTTTTTAAACCAAAAATGTTTGTGAGAATTCAGAAATAAAATGATGTCTGATGCAATACTTTATTTTTACATTGTCCATCCTTCCTTCTCTTTCTTAAAGGGACACCATCTGTGGTGGCAGTCCTCTAATACATATCTGTGTTGAAATATATTGCATATGAAACAGTATACCCTCACTTCCATGTACTTAATAAATTGCAGAGATTTGGTGATGCCCAGGGCCAATTCCTTGATTGTATGCCTCCAAGACTCAAGTATAGGGCATCCTAATATTAATTTCACTCTTTGATTGGATGCCCCCCTTGAAATTGGTGCCTGGTGCTGTCACCCACTCTGCCCCACTTTCTGCAAGCCACTGCCCACAAAATTTAATTAACAATATCTCAATAGTCAACACAGAATCATGATCCTGGTGTCTATTCCTGTATTTTCCTTATCAAACAATCCACAAATGAGCTTAATACAGTATAATTTTTGGATATTTTTTAAGATGGGCACCTACACAAATTTGTCAATCAGTAATATCTCAAATACTATGTTTTTATGGTTAAGGAATCCAATAACATCATTAGGTTCTTCCACATGATAAATACAATGCCCAAGTCAATGTCATTTTAAGTACACCAATTGATTTCTTCCATTAACAGTAATAGTTTTGAATTCATTTCATGGTACACTCTATGTTTCAACTGCTAACAATTCAATTTTAATTATCTCCCTAATGAATTATAATTTTTTGTCTAGTATACATAAATTGCTTTAATTGTGTTTTGTACATGTAACCAAGATCATGCTTTAAAATGCAATACATTTCAAAATATATGTACATGTATGTATATTTAGAGGACAGCCACCATGTGCAAATCATAATATGATAGTGACCCTTTAAAAAGTTGCCACATTGTTTCTCCATCTGCCACCCTTCAATACAAGAAAACATCATCCTTCCTGCTTCATCATTAAGAGGATTGTCAAATGCAATTTAGTTATTTTACAACCACCTCCCCCAACCCCAAACAAAACTAAACATCTGCTATTGAGGACCACTCTGTGATGACTTTACTGTTTATTTATTTTTTGTTAACAAAGTATGATAGGATACATATATGTACAAAAATATAGAATAATAATGTCAGTATGTTTTTCATTATTGGAAAATGTTTTGACGTATGTTCCCCTATTTAAGTCTTTAAAATATTTCTATTAACATAAAGTTAAACATGTGGCTTGTTTTGCTGTGTCGGGTGAGCCTCAATGGTAGAACACTGGACTGTCAAGCTGAAGATAACATTTCAAAACCTGTTGGAGGCTGGCTAACACTTGACTATATGTAAAAATAACCAAATGTTTAACGTTCAATGGCCAATGATTAATAAATCAATGTGCTCTAGGTATGTCATTTAAAAAAATAATAATAATTAAAAGATAAAAACATTTTGATGTGTTGGTTCTTCACATCAGCTCAGTCTTTTAACTAAAGTCAGCTGTGCTGGAATTATAAGAATGTACATATTTGAGATTTTTAATATATATACAAAAATTTAACAATATTAAAGGCATAGTCTCATAGAATTTAAGGGGCTTTGTGCCCTACATATTGATTACAAATGAAACTTACATACATTTTGTTATACTAGATCTCGTTTTCAAATCATGTAAGACTTTTTAACTGAACCATGGTATAGGGTATTCCATGTCGAGTTGATCAATATTTTTAACATTTAAATAATTTTAATTTAAAGATTGGAACTCCTCGTTGTGCGAAATAAATTGGTACAAACTGTTTTTGCAGCTACATAAATATTCAGAAGTTTTAAAATAATGGCAAATAATACCCATCTCATTACTCGAAATATATGTCACACCTTGAATGGAAAAAAAATAATTTATTTTATTTTTGATTTATTTGTCCATAAGCATAATTCATTATTATTTTTAAAATATTGACAATAAGCGAGATGCTTTGGTTATGTAAGTAGTTGAAAGAAGTATTTCTATGGACAAATCAAATGTTTATATTTAAAATTAAATCTTTGGAAATGAATTAGGTAAAGGGTCCATGAGAGTATGCGTTTAAAAAATATGAAGTGGATTGACGACACCTCAGAAGGCACTACTGATGTTAAAAAACTAAAATATCCTAATAACAATATGTATTTATCTTCCCAGAAACATATTTGCAAGAAGAAAAATCTTAATGGACTTGATAAATCTGGTTCCTCAACTTCTGTATTAAATGAGTGGATCACCAGCACAGATTCACTTTTAAAACTTCTATCATATTAAAAACTATTTTAATTTTAAAAAGAAAAGAAATTAATAACCAAAAATAATATCTCCATATGTAGGTGAGACTACCACCAGTTTAATAACTGTTAAAGATATACAACAAAAACATAACATGGTCCATAGATGTCTCAAATGAAACAACCATGTCAATCTATTTGGATTTCTTGTTTGTTAACACATTGATTGCTGAATGCAATATGGTGGGTTTCTTCCCCTTGCCACTACAAAAATACCGATAGTCAGCTATGTGATGTGTGAAGAAAAATGTATAACAATTTTAAACATGTTTAACTTCATTACATTAATTTGTTATTTCCCATTGCCTGCAAACTGACTGATGAGTTATAACCATTGCTGGCATCTTTAATTTACTATAGTGTAACACTGGCTTTACTACGAGTATACTCGTAGTGGCTAAATCTGATACACTTATATCAACATACTCGTAGTCTGCAGATAATGTGTTAAAGGATGATTTAAAAAAATATATATATACATGTAGAAATAAAAATTAAGCAAATAAATAAATAATAATAAAATTAAAAATAATAAACAATAATAATAATTACCCCATTTGCCATAACAATATGTAATAATAATAATAATAATACATATAGTAAAAATAACAACAACAATAATAATAATATTACCTTTAACATGTAGTATTGTGATACAGATGTTCAGTACACACATTTGTTTAAAAAATAGATATAAACTGGAGACAGAATAAGAAACAAATTTTCCTGACAATAATGCAATCATTTAGAAATAAAACAAATCCCACTCCGGTCTCAAATTGCCACAAGTACGTGAAACCGTCAGCTTGACCACTGCGCTACCAAGGCCGGTGAACAAAATACATGTCACGGTTACTTAGTTTTACATGATTTAAGATATATCCTCCAACAAACATGGCCATAACTACATTGAGGCAAATGCCTCATAACGAAACTGACGATTTGTTTTATACAAAGAATTTATTAAAAAAATATAAATCTCTATTCTGATAGAAGTGTTTTTGCCTCATTTTAGTTTAGTCTTAGTTACGGCCATGGCAAATAAAAATCTGAATCACGTCTTGTTAAAATAGGGCATAATTTGGTCATAAAACATGTAATGTAAAAGTTAAGCTAAGTACAAAAATAGGTCAGTGACTATTTAACGCAAATAATTGTTATACAGATGAACACTAAATAATGCCCATATTAAAAGTTTGTGAAAGGCACAGTCTCATAGTTGTATAACTTATAAAGCTGATAGAATTGTTTATAACAAATATATACAAAAGTAGCAAAATATGCAGTCCAACCATGATACTGCACCTTTAATGCATGTTTATAACTTGGCTGTAATAGCATAAAACACAAAACTTAATAACAGTGGACGGATAATGGAAACAGAGTTCAACAATTTCTGTAGAAAGTCTAGCAATCCAAGAAGTTCATGCTAGCCTCTATATAACAGCTATCTGTATAACAGTCACCTGTCAGTAAAATACACTTCAGATGTGTCCTTCATGGTGCTAACATGTCTTTAAACCTCTATATAAAAGCCACCTGCTGATAACAGCCCCATTTAGTAGGTCTCTTAGGTTGTTAGATGTTCAAATCTCAAAACTTTAACGACACCTCTAGAGCACATTGATTTTTATCTTATCATCAGCTATTGGACGCCAAATATCTGGTCATGTCATTCTGACATATTTTTTTACAGATATCTGCTGTTAAGCAGAGAGGGCTTTTATGTGCACCTTCCCACAGACAGGACAGCATATACAACGACCTTTGATGAACCATTTGTGTACCACTGGTTGGAATGGAAAAAAGTCCAAACTGCAAATAGGTCTGAGAAGGATCGATCCGATGACCAACCCCTTCACGGGCAGACATGCTACCGCTTCAGCTATATTCTGCTCCACTTTCCTATTTATGCAAATACTTCAAATGCCGATCTGTGCTACAAAACTTGATCACACATTTTTAAATATCTGGATATGAGAAAATACTTCAGATGCCGACCTGTGCTACAAAACTTGATCACAGTGAGTTGCTATACAGATTTTTAAATATCTGGTTATGAATATACTTCAGATGCCGAGCTGTGCTACAAAACTTGATCACAGTGAGTTGGTAGACAGATTTTGAAATATCTGGATATGACAAAATACTTCAGATGCCGACCTGTGCTACAAAACTTGATCACAGTGAGTTGGTAGACAGATTTTGAAATATCTGATCGTTTGAAAATACTTCAGATGCTGACCTGTGCTACAAAATTTGATCCCAATGAGTTGAAAGACAGATTTAAAAAATCTGTTGTTAGGAAATACTTCAGATGCCGATCTGTGCAACAAAACATGATCACAGTGAGTTGGTAGACAGATTTTGAAATATCTGGTTGTTAGGAAATACTTCAGATGCTGACCTGTGCTCGGGATACATAACAGGAAAAATAACTGTATCAACTTCCTTGTTTTCCGTCTGCAAATAACAAAATATAGGTTTAAAAATAAACACAAATAAAAGTGCTGCCAATATATAATGACACAGATTACAAAAGTTTTTTTTCAACTATGACCCATTCTGTGATGACAGTACCCAAACACCAAACAAGGTATCTTTTATATACACTTTCCAATAAACAGAACAGCTTTTTATAAACCAGTTATGGAACACTGATTGGTGTAAGCTGCATACATACACCTACCCATTAAGCACTATAGTGCATTCATTCTGGGTTAGGCAAGCGGGATCTAGCTCAAACGGTAGCGTGTCTACCTGTGAACCGGTCGGTAGTCGGATCGATCTTTCTCAGTGGACCCAATTGCAGTTTGGGCTATTTTTCCATTCCAACCAGTGACCCACAACTGGTTCATCAAAGGCCGTGGTATGTGCTGTCCTGTCTGTGGGAAGGTGCATATAAAAGACCCCTTGCTGCTTATCAGAAAAGATTAGCCTATGTGGTGGCAGCGTGTTACCTCTAAATAAATATGTCAGAATGACTATATGATTGATGTCCAATAGCCAATGATAAGATATAAACCAATGTCCTCTAGAGGCGTTGTTAAATAAAACAAACTTTACTTTTTTCAAATTCTGGGTTAGAGAGCTTAACCACTGCACCACCATGGTTGTTACACGGTTGTGATAATTTCTCTATACTTCGGTGAATTGAAATGTTGTTGCTATGGTAATAACAAAATAACACAATTGGGAATATGCTTGTCATTCACATATGACATCATTATTCTATACACAACACATGTTGCATACCATATTTTTTTATATAACATCTAGACTTTCAACAGGTAAGTAATAAGATACAGACACACCTGCATTTCTTTGCTGGATGGAACAGTGGTTTGTTCGAGGCTGTGTATAAGATCGCTGGATTCTGTCAGCAGTCGCTGAAGCTTGCTGGCAGGAGAGACCGGTAGTGAAACCTTAGAATAAATCAGAAACATTTCAAACTGGAACTGTTTAAATAAACGGTAAGTGACCTTTTTTCTGTATCGTTTGTACCATAAACTTGCCAATAAAAATGTATCATGTTTTCAAAATATCATTTGACATCCAAAAGTACTCTTCCAGAAGCTACAATTCAGTTAAAGCTACAATTTCTCCTCTTTTACTAATGCAAAATATGAACACAACTTCAGTTTTAACCTTCTGTACACTGCTGATGATTTTCCTCGACAACGTCATGTAAATGCTTGAATACTGAAGACGAGATTTCTCAACAATTGAACTAGCCCTTTAAAATTAGTATTTCCTTTTGCTTAAATGCATTATAGGAGGAAATGATGCAATACCTATATATACGGAATGTTCCCAATTGCAAATGGTTGGTTTCTGAAGCATTAGAATTCCTTTATCAATTAAAACTTTTGGTGTAAAAGCAGGTCTTTTTCATGGAGTTTTTCGTAGCGTTATGAGCAATGGCAGCACAGCATTATGCAGAGATTTAGAAAATCTAATTGGGAATTAATATTATTTTGGGGTTTAGCGAAGGTGAGGATTTTGATTCTGAATATCGGGATTTTTTTTATTGAAACTGAGTGTAAAGGCGAGAATATGTTATAGAATGTGAGTGATCCGACCATAAATACAAACGACTAAGCATAGTTTAAGGGATTTTATAAAAATATGTTTACACATTTTTGGACCGTAAATTGTGTACATACAAAAATAGCCCTTAAAAACCTAAAATTAATATTAATTTGTTCACATCTTTATATTATTTTATTGTTTTGTTAAGTTTTAAAGTCAAAATATTTGATTAAAATGAGATGCCACTCAAACTGATTATTCTCAAAATCAATAGTTTTTAGGGGGGGGGGAGGAGTATTTCTTAAACATAGCATCTTAACCCAGCACAACCGTATTATTATCTTTTTAAGTCACATTCTAAGATTCTTTTATAATTTGTATTTGTAAACATTTGACAATTTACAGATTTTAAGCTTTTCTTATTTTTCTAAAAATATCGACACCGCTTCAATTTGCTGATGAACAGGTTACAATATAATATTGATCAACTAAAGCAATAAAACCACTTTATATGAACCTTTATGCATTCATTTTATTCATTAAGAAAGAACGATGTTGACATTACATGTACTAAAATTTGTGATATTAAACAGTTTTTCCAACATACATGCAACCAAAGATATTGCCAAACCGGAAAAGGAAGTTGCAATCTGTTACGCTTTTGTATATTGGAAAAGGTATACAACAATACACCAGTCAATTGGTAGTTCCACATGAAACACTTACAATGCGATTTATATTTGATAATATTCAGCCCAAAACACAATATTATACAACTATATTATTTTTTATACTAGTTTGTATTTCAACATTTAAAGGTGACACTATTATACGATTTTCCGAGAAAGACTTTATGAAGTACAGGTGAATATATTTGGCAAGAGGTCGCCTCAAAACAGCAAATTTAAAGTGGCATTGCCATTATTCATGTATAAAGTTGTTATTTGTTTAGTGATATGGGTGAAGGTATGTGTCTTGTTAATATTTGTAAAAAATATATTCAAACTACCCAAACCAATACATTTTACAATAAAAACTAATTACAACTAATCAAAAATGTTGAAAGGTAAATGGTGTTTAATAACAGATGAGTATGTTGTTTAATAAGAATGATTAGTGGCTGTTCAGTGCAAAACATATTTGTGGCACCTAGTTTACAGAAGAAAGTAGCAGTCAGGAATATTTCCACCTATACACCCCTTCTATAAAATGTATTGCTGGAAAGAAACATTACTTCTGCAAGACACATTGGTGGTGGAGAGGGGAGCAGGGGTCATTTTGCCTCTGCTTACTCAGGTAAATAAAAAAAATCATATTCTTAAAGACAGGATATCACACACCACAGGGTTTGACTTGCAAGTTGTGAATCATTCACTGAAAAGAGAAATGAACCAACAGAAGTTAATTTTATTTTGTAACACTTGTTCACATATTTGCCACATAAAAAAACCTTATGTTTACTGGCATGTCCAGGTTTTTCAGAAATATTTCAGAAAGTCATTAGTCTACTAAAAAATACAGGCTAGTGGCATATGTACTGAGTAATAAAAGTTGGCTTTTCTGCTAGCCCAAACTAAACATCCACTAGTCTGGACTGAGGATTAGTGGATTAGGTTAATCCTGATATCCTATAGCCCAAGATTCTAGTACTAAAAGGTTGTTATTAATCTTCCTGATCCCAAGGCTGTCCAAGACGGCAATAAACAACAAATAGTGATATCTGCTACAATGAGTTTACTGTGGGGAATCTGTCATTCAAATCGGCTATCATTATGCCATGCTATACTCATTAAAAACACAAAAAACCTTCCTATGTTAATACAGAAAATATATATTAGTGTTATCTTGTCTTCCTCAGTATATTCACTAATACATCACTGTTTGGGTAATTAAATAAAATATTGTAATCTTGTTTTAATTGTCATTGTTACAGAGCTCGTGTTGTTAATATGTTCAACCATGCGTACGAAGGTTATCTTAGGCATGCATATCCATATGATGAGCTTCAGCCTTTGACGTGTAACGGACATGACACCTGGGGCAGGTAAGTCTTGAAATCATCTTTAATCAGTCTTAGATTTGGATGATAGAATTTACCATAATTAAAAATAATCTATATAATAATAATTTTGAAGAGTTGAGCCTATTAGCCATCTGTCTTGTTTTAAACTGTTTATGCAGTGATATGTAAATTATCAGGAGTTGAATTTCATGATGCCACTACCTCACATACTGTGGTGCTCTATAATTGTCCTACACTTGCTGAAATATTCCTAGTGTGTCCTTGTCCTAAACCTCTCAAAGCAGTAATTTGTGTGTCTCAACAAATTCCTAAATTATTGTGTTATAATTTTAGATTTTATAATTTTAACGTGTTGTTTTTTATTACAGCTATTCTCTGACACTGATTGATGCGATGGACACGCTGATCATCATGGGAAATAACACGGAGTTCCGCAGGATTGCGCAGGTCCTTATTGACAACTCGGCCAATTTCTTTGATCTTGACATCAATGCTTCTGTGTTTGAAACTAATATCAGAGGTTCATTTAAATATTTTAATATGTTATCTTTACATCCAAGTTTCTGCTTTATGAAACAACATTTGAGGTTTATTTAAAGTTTTTAATATTTTATCTTGACATCAATGCTTCTGTGTTTGAAACTAATATTAGAGTTAATTTAAAGATTTTAATATTTTATCTTCACTTAAAATTAGAGGTTTGCTTAATAAAATTTTTTTTTATTCTTGACATCATAATCAATACTTTTATGTTTGAAATTGATTTTAGAGGTTTATTTAAAGAGTTAGTTTACATGAAATCCACATTTGGACAGTCTTATGAGAAAACAGAATTAGTAATCTTGTATTTTGTAATTTTATTTTGTTGTAATACAAATTCTCTTTTTTATTAAGCTGTAAGTTTTTCCATGTACTACACAAATTTTATATATTTTTGTTGATGGACTGCATGAGAAAATTTGCTTAAGCATCAGGCATAATTGTAGGAGAGGGCAGATTGTTACTGTGATGTGACAAGATTGTGTTTTGGCATTTCTTGTCAAGGGGGAACAACCGTGTATTAAATATAGCAAAATTAATGTTAACATTTGTTGTGTTTAAAACACAGTTGTTGCCCCTTGACAAGAAAATAGTGATAAAATGTTTTGGCAGTTTACTGTATTTGTTTATTTATGTGGGGTATTTGCAATCTATCTATCTATCTATCTATCTATCTATCTATCTATCTATCTATCTATCTATCTATCTATCTATTTATTGGTTGTGGCTGGTTTGTTGTCAGCATACATGTTTCAACATATTGCAGTGGTGATATTTATTTATTTATGTATTTATTATTGTAGTTGTGGGTGGTTTGCTGTCAGCACACTTGTTTCAACATATTGCTGTGGTGATATTTATTTATTTATGTATTTATTATAGTTGTGGGTGGTTTGCTGTCAGCACACTTGTTTCAACATATTGCAGTGGTGATATTTATTTATTATTGTAGTTGTGGGTGGTTTGCTGTCAGCACACTTGTTTCAACACAGGGCGGGGATGGTGTTGGAGCCTGGTTGGCCATGTTCTGGACCGCTGCTTCGTATGGCTGAGAACATCGCAAGAAAACTTCTACCAGGTAATGCACTTGTGCTTTTGATTTGTGGTATATCTATTATTTCATGTTTTACCCTTGTTCATTGTTTTGTCCATTTGATTTGCCAGGTAACAGAAAACTTTGTTTAATAGGTAGCTACTGGATTAAAAAAAATTAAAACTTTGTTTAATTGGTAGCTACTAGATTTTAAATTTTTTAAACTTTGTTTAATAGGTAATTACTGGATTTTAAATTTTAAAACCTTTAATAGGTAGCTACTGGATGTTAAATTTTAAAACTTTGTTTAATAGGTAGCTACTGGATTTTAAATTTTAGAAACATTGTTTAATAGGTAGCTACTTGTTTTTAAATTTTAGGAACTTTGTTTAATAGGTAGCTATTGGATTTTAAATTTTTAAAACTTTGTTTAATAGGTAGCTACTGGATTTTAAATTTTATAAACTTTGTTTAATAGGTAGCTACTGAATTTAAAATGTTTAAAACTTTGTTTAATAGGTAGCTACTGGATTTTAAATTTTATAAACTTTGTTTAATAGGAAGCTACTGGATTTAAAATTTTTAAAACTTCATTTAATAGGTAGATACTGGATTTTAAATTTTAAAAATTTTGTTTTGTTTTTTGTTTAATAGGTAGCTACTGAATTAAAACATTTTTAAATTTTGTTTTTGTTTTTTGTTTAATAACACCACTTGAGCTCATATATTTATCAGTCATCGACTAATAGATCTCAAACATTTGATGATTTCATAACTCAGTTTAAAGTGTGAGCCAGCCTCTGATAGGTTTTGAACCACTGTCTTCAGCTTGAGAGACTGGATTTTGATATGAATGTATATCTTCTCTTGGAATTGTTTGGGACACCACTAACTTTAGTATTATATTTGTATAACTCTATGTAATAGAGTCAACAGATTTTAATAAGATTAAATGTTTTACATTCCAAATGTTTTAAGAAATTGGTCAAGTTTTTAGTTTAACCTCTGTTACTATTTTCACTTCAGTATGTTTCGAATGCCAAAATACTGTTATTATGATAGATACTTTGCATTTCATGAAATGTTGCTGATTACCATGTGATCATTTTGTAGCATTCGACACACCAACAGGAATGCCGTATGGCACAGTAAATCTTCGTCATGGAGTACCGAAAGGGGAGACAACTATTACCTGTACTGCAGGTGTTGGAACGTTTATTATAGAGTTTGCGTCTCTGAGTCGATTGACTGGTGATACGATATTTGAAAAGGTTGCCATGAGAGCTCTCAGGGCATTGTGGGATGCACGCTCGGAAATTGGATTGGTAAGTTAAATTATTTTATTATTTCAAGTCGACATTACATTTCTGCGAGTCAAAGTGAGTATGCATAGTGTTTATGGTTTATTTCTGTTAAATAATTGATAATAATATATTTTAACAGAAATAAACCATAAACACTATGCATACTGACTTTGATAACATATTTTTCTTTTCTTCAATATATATCATTGCTTCATTACCAAAAGGGGGTAAATTGGGGCAGCAGTTAATGGAGAAAAGAGCCAAAAACTGTTTCTCATCAAAACACATGTTTTATGTGGAATATCTTTTGATTTCAAGATAAATGTGAGATAGCTTCTGAAATCTACATACACCCTTTGCAGGGTTCCACCTGGCGTCTGGAAAATGGGAGTCATCATGACTCACAGGGTTTTATTTTGGGAGTCAAGCATTCAAAAATCGGATTCTAGCATATTGTTTCAATAACATAATTAACTGAATAACTGTCTTGTTTATATTACATGCATACATTATATCCATTATTCACTATTCTATCTTTATAATACTAATACATGTATATCCATTGTTTTTTTTCTTCTCATAAATAATAGATTTTTGTGTATTAAAAAAAATTAAAATCGTCTGATGTTGGAAATATTTTGCATCAACCATGACACACACGTATTTTATTTAGGAGAATTTTAGCAAAATATTGCGTCAAACACGCAGGATTCTTGCGTCACGTGAAACCCTGTTATAAATATGGAAGGCCTTCAAGCAGTTGCCCTTTAAATTAAATAATAAGAGAAGTTTAGTATTTTGTATGCCTTGCTTAAAAGTAGCATTATATCTACAAATTTAAAAACCACTTACAGGTTTTAAGTTTCATAACCAACCTACAAACTATAATATTTTGGTTAAATCTTCTATAATACATGTATTTTCTTGGTATGAGATAAAAAGTTTAATATCCATACACAATAACATGTTAATAAGATGACATTTTATTTTAAAAGATAAACATGGAAAACATACTTTTCATTTATAGTCTTTAAGATACAGAAATTCTAATTCTTAGTAAATGAAACATGAATTTTCTAACAATTTTAAATATATATTTTTATTAAATATATATGATGCCTCTTTTCTGTAACGGATCTAGGTGGGGGAGGGGCCCATTCCCCACCCATAAAAGTTGTGATTTAAATAATAATTATAATAATGTTTTTAAAATGTTATTATTTTTTAATTATTATTATTATTTTAACTTTAAAGAATCCAAGGCTTCTTTAGGCCCTACCCTAAATGGATTTTCTGGATCCGCCATGGCTTTTTATTTTAAAATGTTACATCTATTGTAATTAATGGAATGTAAAATAGAAAGGATTGTATTAACTTTCTACATAAATGTATTAAATAGTATATGATTTTGTTATTTTTTAGAGGTCACACTCTTCATCCATGTATTTAAAAACACAACACCGTTACTACATAGACAACGTATACACATCACATGACACAACATACCTAGTATATAATTACATACAGAAAACTGAAATAAAACTATAAAAAAAATGTATGCTAATTTACTGTGGAAGACCTTTTTTTAATAGTTTCATTAGAATATCACAAATTTGGCAACTAGGAAATTAGTTTTTAACTACTCAGTAGTTTTCTGATAAAAGGAACACATCTTGGATTACCCACAAAGTATGTGACATTGCTGTTGGGACATTTTTGATGCCTACCCTCTCTCAATGGTTTGTAAAGGTGAACAACATTGCCATTGTTTCTCAAAGACTGACGCAACCTCCGAAGTATTGACACCTATTCAAATGATCTGATGTTCAGTTTTATTAAAACCAACAATTAAGATCTCCCCACCCCACCCCAAATTTTTTTTTTATAAAAATGAAATAAATTATCAATAGCACAAAAATCATAATAAAATTATTTTAACAATAAATTTTGTATACATGGTGTAAAAATTCACAGATGCTATTTGCCTCAAATATTTTCTCTTATAATGTTAGTAAAATGTCAGTGGCATAGATTCCTTTAGGCACTGTGGGCACGTGCCTACACATTATTTTCATAAAATGCTTCATAATGCACCTGCATCTATATAGACATCAAAACATTTTTGGGAGTGGGGTGGACATGCCCCCAGACCCACCTAAGAGTAACAGTGCCTACACATTTATTTATGCCAAGCTATGCCCCTGCATGTAAATGTTTTAATTTTCAAAACCACTGATCTTTTCCTTCTACGACATTCACAAAATATATTACTATAAAATAAAAATATGTATTAATCCTAATGTTGGTGTATGTTGTGATTATAACCTGTTTCTAAATCAAGAGTGAAGTCAAGGGGGGAAGAAGATAAGTCCAGCCAGTGCATCCTCCGTCTTTTTCATCAAATCAAGGCTGCACCCCCACACCCTTTTTATGAAATCCTGAATAGGTAATTTTCAACAAAGTAATCCTAGATTTGAAAGGAAAGGAATGTTTGACATCACACTAACATTTATTACCAACAGCTATTGCTAATTACTGTTAGGTGTCAAAACACAGATGAAAATAATGTGCCACATACTACATAGGCCAATCTTTTCAATTGGCAGAAAGAAGTCTTATATGCAATTTTCCAGACATATACACTGACAGCACATAAACAGCCTGATAAACCAGTCATAGATAATGACTGGAACAACAAAGAGTTCAGTAAGCACACCAAGATAAAAATCATCCACAGACACCTCAATTGGGAGCTTTACAAATGAGCTACACCTACCATAAGCTAGAATATATCTACAAATATCCAAGGTATTTTCTCTTAATGCTATTATTGTAAAATGTATCTATAGATGCAATGTTTACCCCAGGATTAATGTTTATAGGAATGGAAGTACACATTGATATTGTTAATTAACATGAAAGTGTGTGGATCATGGGACAAACACTACAGATGCATGCTAGGAAGACACACTAGAAGATCACATATCAACATCATCAATCCATATGACAATCATGTAAAATTCTTTGGCTGTCTGTAAAATTAAAATATCTGTAAAAATGAATATAGCAATTACCATGAAGGCATGAAATTAACACTTTTTTTTTCTTGCTTTCTTTCTATCCTACCCAGAATGAATTAACATGATGGTCTACCTGAAAATGTATCTAGCCTTTTATGTAATTATTACTTGGCCCATGAACAAATTAACTGGGGGGTTTTCATATTAATTTCATACCCTGATTATACAATCATATAAAAGTAATTTCATAAAAAATGTTAAACTTTATAATAAATAACATATGTAAAATTAGAATAACTAAACTACACTTTATAGTTTATAGGTATTGTTGAATGGCAAATGAGTAGTTAAAACCTACAACTTAGCATGAGGTCAGTTACTATCAGTTTTACATAAACATCATTGATGTATTTTTAATGGGCACTAACCAAATACGTAAAATTGTGTGTGGATTTTGGTGTTATTACCTGTTATTTGAAACACAAAAAAAAAGGTTTTATGTTTTTCAGTGATGGACCAAAAGGGGTTTACAACACAAAATGTATTAAATATTTCAAAAACTGGGTACCAAAGACATTTTCATGCATAGTTTAGCTGTTAAGGCAGTTGAACAAAACCACATGGTCTGAAGCGACCCTTCTTTCCCAGTGGTACTAAAGAGATTGTTAAGTTACCATTACTACCATTTGCTTCAATCTGTTCAACGTTGCAGATTTTAACAAGCCGATCGTCAATGTTCTGCACCACCTGCATCACACCAGGCAGTGAGATCTTAAATGGACTCCCAACTGTTAGTTCAATGCAGTCCAGCTGAGTACATCCTTGCAGAACAGCTTCTATTCCATCCAGTGTCATCTGCTTGTTACGGTATGTCTTCAGTGACCGTAGACTTTTACAGTATTTGCCAATTGCAAACAAAGCTGTATTGGTGAAGCGAACTGTCTGAATTGTTGTTCCAGAGATGTCCAGGACCTGCAGCTGAAGACAAGATTTGACTAGAGACTCTATAGCAGCATCAGTAATGAGATAACACCCTTGAAGCATCAGCTTAACCAAATCTGGGCAATGTTTTGCTATCTGTCTAATGGAATCATTGGCAATCTTTGAGCAGAAACCCAAATAGAGATGTCTCAAATGAGAATGTTTTGGAAATGTTTCACTGATATTAATGTGGCTGTAATTTACAACACATCCAGAACATTGATTCTCAAGTGAAGTAACTGAATCTGCAATTACCTCGTTACACAACACATGGGTGACATCAGATTCCACTTCCAATCCAGCACCATTCAAATGTGCTTGCTCATCTTTTTCATCTGACAAAGATGATTCATGATTCCCATCTGTCTCTTCATTTACTTGCAAGTTATCTTCAGATTTAAAAGAGTTGTAATTAACATGGTTTGATGTATCTCCTATTCCCTTATCACTTAATCCTGTTGATGAATCAGAGGTTGTTTCTGCAGAAGTAATGTCGACAGTTAAAAGATGGTCAAAGTTCAATTTGCATAGATAATGGCATGTTTCCAAAGAAAGCATATTGATCCATCTGCATTTGGAGATGAGGACATTGATGCTCTTTGATGTTAGCTGCACACATTCTGTAAGGTGAACCATTTGAAGTTTTTCACAGTGGTTTGCAAGAGAGATTACAGCTTGGTCAGTAATTGACAGGCAACCAGCGAGACCAATCTCAGACAAATTCGGACAGTTTTTGGCAATGGCAATGATGCCAGGATCACTAACACCAGGGCAGAAATTAACTTCCAGCATTCTTAGTTGTTGACAACCTTCTGCTATTCTTTGCAGCCCAACATTTGTGATATTGCATCCTCTTTCATACTGGTATTTATTACCAATGAATGTCTGCAGATGTTTGCAGTTATCTCCAACTGTACACAATCCTACGTCAGTTATGTGAATGCAGCCCGTTACATCCAGATGCTTCAAGGTTGAAGAATTCTCTACAATCATTTGCAAAATCTTGTCATTTATAAATGTGTACCTTAACCCCAATTGCTCAAGACAAATCTGGCTTTGTTTAAGGCAGGAGAATCCATCTAACGACAAATCATTGCTATGACCTAGATTCAGCTTCTTAATATTAGGACAATTTTCAAACAATCCTTGAATAGCAACATCAGAAATATTTTCTGATTCAATGCTTACATTTTCCAATGATGAGCAACTTTGAAAAACTTTTACAAGTTTTTTGTTGAATAATTCTGGGTTTCCTTCACAGCCAAAATCATCAAAAGACAGGGTCCTTAAGTTTTTTAAATGACATACATTCCTGAGACAGTTATAAATATTGACATAACTACAAGCATGAATTTCTAATCCTTCCAAAAGAGGGTACTTCTGAACAATCTGAGAAACAACATGATCACCCACACTAGTTAAACTCAAATCCAAACGTTTTAGGCGAGTGCAGGTTATGTCTTTATGAAAGAATGACCTATCTGACAGGTTCATCAGCAAGCCAAATGCAATTTCTTCCACAAGGTCTGATACTCCGGCAAGAAGTTTCAGAAATGAAGAATCTTCAAATGTTTCTCCAAAATCTTCACAGTTGAGGGTCCGCCACAAGCTTCGATCATAACTTTGGTCATGCCAGAGATGGCACGTCCGTCTTACATTTGTTACAAGATCGCGGACACCCAAATAAGAAAGAATGTGCAGTAGAACTGGTTGTGGTAAGTCACAGATATTCATATTTAACTGTAGTTAATAAAAAAAATGGAAATTCAGCAGAATTAAATATTTCAATTTTGACAATATGGTTTGCTGGAAACTGACTAGAGTTTCTAAAACAAAATAATCTCTCTTAAAAAAAAACAAGCACAGGTTACTAAATAAAATATTAACCTAAATACAAAATACTCTTACACAAATATCTGATGAAGTTAATTATTCTTTTCTCAAAAGGATATAAGCCTACGTGTATGCTGTTATACAAATTATCTAAAAACTTTCTATGTTTTGAAACAAAATAAAAACCTAAACCAATATATACAGTATGTTACAAATTTAAAAAACTTCTGAAGATATGTAATTTTAAAAATGATATGTTCGAAACACTGATATAAAGGTTTACATACAAATATCATAAATTAATACTAGTTCACATAAATAAATATCAAACTTAAACACCAACAAGTGGAAGACAATAATGAAAATGTTCTGTGAACACTGACGAGTAAACAAACATTAATTACAAAAACATGGAAGACTTCAATTATCAACAACAAATTATCAACTCATTAATAGATGTAACTTATTTGTTTCCACAACTCTCCACACAATAACTTACAAAATGTAACAATATATACATGTACAAGCTTGCATCCAGTAATATTTTGTTTTCACATGACTCATGGAACACACAGGTGCTGGAATCCAGTTAGGAACATCCATATTTTCCTGAATTCTGTTCCGAGTGACTGATGAAACGGAACACAGTAGTTGCTGGTATCCATGTATTGGTATGTTCAAGCATGCTCTCAGCATTCTTACCTCCTTACCTAGAGAGTAATAAAGTAAGTCATTGTAGGTTTCATCCATTTAAGTTCCTCTTCCAAACACTTTAGACTTCCTATACAGCCTAACGGGATGTATCTATTTACTATAAAAAGAAATATAATGTGAATAAGTCACTCAAGGGAATCATACCAGTATGTTAAGATGCATGAGATTTTTCTAATCATCTCTTGTATCTGTAACATGTAGACCATGGAACTTCTGATATGCTGTCATCTCATCCATCTAGAGGGTTCACCTGTATCTGTGCTTGCTATAAGTATGTTCTTCATGACTAGAATGCTCAAGAAAGAGTTGATACTCCTGTAATGACAGAAGTACAAATATTTAAACAACAAATTCTGACAAATAAAGATAGACAAAAACTTTTTTTCTGATTAAATATAAAGAGCTGTGAAAGATCTTCCAAATAAAGCAAGAACCAGCTCTGTAGATACTATACTTAGGGGTAAAGCATGATCTGAACATGGGGGAGGGGGGAAGGCAGTATTCTGATATCAACTTAGTGGACATTTTTATCTATTTTGTTTTATGGTATAGACATCAGTGGTGTTGGAAGGTGCTAAAAAGTGGGGGGCACACCCACAAATGATGCATATTTACATTGGAAAATGAATCAATATATATATGAAATATGTAAAAAGTAGGGGGGCACATGCCCCCCTTGCCCTTCCAGTATGTATATATATATATATATATAAATAAATAAAAATGTTTTAGTTCTGAAAGCGGACCTTTTGCTTTAGCGGGCAATTCATTCAACCCTCCCACCCCTCCTCCAGCATACATCTCTGTAGTCCAAGCACTTAGACCTCGTGAAATGTGTTATTTCCATCTGTTGTTTTCTTTAATTTCATGGGGTCTAAGGTCGGAATGCCATTTTTAATATTATATGCAGATTCTCGCTATAAAAGCTATAATTCAGTACAGTGTGGAATTGGATTATTTATAAAAAAAATTGTTACCTGGAGACAAATCGCCTCCAGTGGACGATGTCTTTTGGATTAATACAAAATCCATTAGACATCGTCCATTTGTCGCCTGGTACCAAAAATATTTTAAAAAATAATCAGATTCTGCATTGTAATGAATTATAGCTTTTATAAAGACCAATCCAAGCGACGGCTATTGTTGCAGCATAAATCATCTATGCAGCAAAGAATTTAAAATGTTATTTAGGTGTGGTGCAGTATTGTATTCGTACAAAATGGATACATTTTTGGTCCAGATGATTTTACAAGGTTTACTCAACAAGGTGAGTGGTCATTTTTGTTTATAGTTTATACGTTTCCCACCGAAATCATTAAAATGAGTTAAGCTGTATTATCTGCATATAATATTAAAAATAGCGTTCCGACCTTAGACCCCATGAAATAAAAGATAACAACAGATGAAAATAACACATTTCACAAGGTCTGAGTGCTTGGACAAACACCCCTGATACTTTCAAAGATACAGGCATTTGAATTAGAAAGGTAATGCTAATTAGTCCGAGGTTCATTAGCATGTATTTCACTATCATAGGGTGACCGGTTTCGGCGAGTATAAGCAATAAATTGAAAAATACAAGAATTTTAAAACTGATACTTTGGTTATATGTCCATCTATTCCATCTATCTTTTTATTGGAGTTTCTGTTCCAGTAATATGTACTTAATTGAATTTTTCATGGTAATATTGAAAGCTCAAGCACCAAAACAAATAGCGACCCTCTGAGGTCAATATTGAGAACTACGTAACCTGTTTCGGTGGGTGACTAGAATGACGTGATCACTGCTACAGATTAAAACCAAAATAGTATGAAATACAATTGTAGAGTTGTAAAATGTGTCTTCACCCAAAATACACAAATAAATCATTTTAAACTGTGATTTTAATATGATTTTTTAAATGATTAAATGAAGTATGTTTTTAAAAATCTTGCTTGATGAGTTGTTTGGGTACACAAACAATAAAGTTATTTAATTACAAATTTATTCTAAATAAATCAATAAAATATTTGTTGCTGATAATTTTATAAACTGTAGAAACAAAAAGTCTGATTTAAAATTGTTAATTCATTAACAAAAAATACATTATTTTGCATTAGAATAACTTTATGAAACAATTTGAGTCATTCAAGTGTTGACTGAATTTGAGTCGCTTGAACTACACACACATAAAAAGAATGATTTAGGAAATTTGATTGTTTTACATATTTTGTGAAGGTGACTTTGAATTAGTCATTCATATACCGTATATTGATTTGAACTGAATTTAAACATATTTTACTTTGAATTGCCAACTTTGAACTTGAGTCATCTATGGACGTACATCCTTAAAAGAAGGGTTTATGTATTTTAAATATATTATATTATTTGACTTTCATTTGAGTCATACAGATATATCGATTTTAACCAATTTAAAAGGTATGCTGACTTTGCATCGGAGTCGCATATGGACTGTTTATATTATATAACTTTGAATTTGAGGCATCAAATGCTGACTTTAAATTTGAGTTACTTTTGGGCTTTGCAGCCTTAACATAATTAATCTGAGTCGTTTATTTGACATAATAATTTATTATATGACTGTGGCTGAGTTTTGCATATATATATATACCGACTTTCAATTGTGGCACAGGTAAACTATGGTTAGTCATACAGCATACGATGACCGAATTTAAGTCACATCTGGTTAAAATGTGATGTTGCTTGTTTAATTTACTAACATTTGGTTACAGATGCCTAAGCGAAAAGCTACAGCCTCAAAACTGCCTGGCAAACGAAAAGTGACCCGTTCGCTGAGGCATTCAGAACAAAAAGAACTGGTGCAGAATAATGATGTACGCAGAATACCTGCAGCTGCATGTTCAGCATAACAAGCTCAGCAGAACAGGATCAGTAGAACAGGTTCAGTAGAACAGGTTCATCATAACAGGTTCAGTAGAACATGTTCAGTAGAACAGGTTCATCATAACAGGTTCAGTAGAACAGGCTCGGCAGAACAGTCTCAGCCTGACCAGACCATACACCATTCAGCAGCCACGAGTGACATCGTCAGTACGGTGGTGGAAGTATTACACCAATGAGGTTTAGTGGGTGTGCCGCACACCATACTAGTAACTACTAGCAGTGCTGCTGTAACATTAACATCAACTGAACAGCAACCCCTGAGTGGAGCTGTTGCCAGTCTGCTCACGAGCCTGGGAGCAGGCATAGAGCCAGGTGACCCAGTTATAGCAACTACCATACAGTTGCCTTTTGGCAGCAATATTACGGACCAATTAAAAGCTAAGATTTGGAGCAATGCAAACATTGACTTCTCTGCCTAAAGCTGGTCAGCTGCGCAATATTAACGATTGGGTGTCAGTATTTCATATATTTATTGCCATTTATTCACAGCGATACCCCGCAGAAACTGCTTCCTTGATGTCTTATGCTTCCAACCTACGTTTTTTAAGCCGGAATAATGGCGAGTTAGCCTTCAGACAATGGCGCTAAACTAAACTTTTGTCATGGGGTAGCATTCAGAACGATTTATACCTGCAGGCGGTTACTCTCGGTTTGCCTAACCGATTTGATAAACAGTAGCATTTATTCCAGAAAATTGGCCTTTACTCCAGACGCTAGCGGGATTTGATTCTAAACTGTAAAAAAGCGACAGTTTTCGCATTGGAGCAGCAACATTTGCAGCCATGCATGGCCTTTCTGATCAGCAAATCCAAGCAATGGATAGGTGGAAGTCAGAGGCTTTAAAAAAAAAGAGCTAGCATCAAGATCCCAGTCCTACATGGTATATAAGTAAATTGGGAGTTTCAATTTGGTTATATGAGTTAACAGACACTGGTCGGCGGGTACTCGGCACACTTCTGCTAAACTGGTGTCATAGCCTGGTGGTAAAACTGCTAATATGAACATTTGTGGGTGAAAAAGTAAAGGAAAATTTATTCTTAGTTTTTCAGAATCAGTACACCATGTAATGTCCCAGAAAAAAAATCCCCATGTTTCTGCCGTGGGATATATTTTTTTACAGAATTTTGAAATTTGGGTTCCAAGACCCATTTAAAAGCTATTAAAATAAGGGGGTAGGGATAACAAATATAAGATTTTAGTCACTTCTAATCTTGTTATTGTAATGAAAATTGGCAGAAAGTTACAAAAATCCATACCCTTTACTAGCATCAACGGGCCAATTTGATTCATCATGATTCTATGTTGAGTTTCTACGTTGAGTTTCATTAAAATGGTGTTTTTGCGAGCTACCTCCCCGAAGTGGCCAGACTAAGCCCATAGCAAAAGTTGCTGGAATATAACAGGTGTGGCTCAGATATACATTAGAAACAAGCACCTTTCGCGGTTGGAGAGACATGGACTGGGATGTGGACTTGGACGGCAAGATGTTGACAGATAGGGGTGCTGCAAGAAAGGGATGAAAGTGGCATACCAAAGGTGGAAAAGGAAAGGGCGCACAAGGGAAAAAATAACGTTTGATTTCGTCTTACTTGCGTATTTGTTTCTATTGCCGACTGTCAGACAAACATCAGTCCGACTGCAACACTGACTCGTCTGTACGCACTCCTGTCCAGTCTTCACACACTGAAAATAGCAATCAGATAATTACAGTCATTTCCATCCATAGTCATTAGTGGTGGGTCCACAAAATCCATTTAGAGGGGGAGGGGGAGGAAATAATATGATGCCGGATTCTTTAATGTTAAAACAAATAATTAATAATAACAATAATTGTTTACAATCTTATAATCGCAAAATTTAGGGAGTGGCGGGACGCTGGGGCCCCGCCCTAGATCCGCCACTGGTCATGGAAGAAAATGATTATTTGTTTAACGACTACTAGGTGTCAGACATACTATTGCGTTTCAGGATTCTTGGTCTTTAAATGATTTCGTGGTTTGTTTGGCACTTTAACACCCCCCCCCCCCCGTTAAAACATATTAATATTGGCTATTGGGGGAGGAGAGGGTTGTCATAGTAACGGTAAATTAAAAAGCATAAAATGTCTTTAGAGGAAGCCCGGTAACGCCACATATGTTACTCTCTCTCTCTGATTAACAAGCGATATTTTATATGCAAATTCCCATAGAAAGAACAGCCTTTGATAAACTAGTTGTGGACTACTGGTCGGTACAAGTGGCGTGCATCTATCCAATGAGCCTTGCAAGAAATCACACTGAGATGGAACTAGTAAAGCAATTACAAATTTCATGCCTCGACTGAGATTTGATCCCAGTACATACCATATGTAAGTCCGACAATTTAAACCTTGCGCTGCAGGGGCCGGTGTAACAGCCCAATGTATTCCTCTGGCCCAGACTATACCCGGTGCTATACCCGGTGTTAAAATTGGCTAGTTTGTTGTATACTCCGGGTATATTCTGGGTCAATCCAGTTTGGTTGGTTGTATTTATGTTCGTGCTTATATTCAATTAACGTTCAACCACGCTGTCCTGGGCACACAACTCAGGTTCCTGTGCTGTCTGTCCAGGACAGAGGTTAGTGTTAGTAGGATACATGAAACCCGCTGCTTTTCTATAAACAGCAAGGGATCTTTTATATGTATTATCCCACAGACAGAATAGCACATACAACGACCTTTGTTAAACCAGTTTCCCATTTTTAAAGCATTTTCCATCAAGGATATTAACTATTTAAATTATTTTTCCCATTTTTAAAGCATTTTCCATCAAGGATATTAACTATTTAAATTATGTTTCCCATTTTTAAAGCATTTTCCATCAAGGATATTAACTATTTAAATTATGTTTCCCATTCAAGGTCATGTGTTTAGCTGATAAAATATGAAGTAATCTAATATGCTATTAAACATGAACCCATTGAAATGCATACATTAACCTGTTAATTAATTCACAATATGTAACACTGTTCAATGATTATGTCTTCGTGATGAATATATAATAGACATATGATCTAATAACCAATAGACACGGCATCAAATTCATTAGAATAACAAAACTAATTTTGGGTCAGTGCAGCCATTTAAATATTGGGGGGGGGGGGGGGCAAGACTGAATAGTGGCTCCATCAGTCATTTGAAGGGCACCTCAATGAATGTAAATATAGTCGCAAAAAAAAAAGCGCCGCAGATTATTAGGGGGACAAATGCCACCCCTTCCCCCCAACTTTCTGCTGAGTCTGACCTCTATTGTTATATAGATGACGCAGTTCAATCTAATGTTGATTATTATTATTATAAGACTTGCCTTATATATACGTCACAAAACGGTGACTGATTACAACAGCAAAATCGAAATGTGTTATATTTTAATCAATCATTTGGACAAAAAATATTGTCTCCATTCCGTAAAGCACACAAACATTTGAAAATGTAATAATCTGATATATTTCATCATGAAAATTTAAAACATTTATCATAAACAAATTCAATAGAGAATGAAGGTTAATTGTAGTTGACGCCATGTGGCAACCCGTATTATAATTTTAATTACAATATTAAAGCGTTGCACTCGCAATCGACATTTCTATTTCATTGTTTTTAGTTCCAAAAAAACTATCATTACATATCACCTTTGTAAGACGAATAAAACATTTTGCCATGTGGAAATACTTTTTCTCAAATTTATAAAAACGCCAATTTCAATAAGCGTTGCAACCCCCGATTGTAATCGACGTTTTAGCGTCATTATTTTTGTTGATAAAACTGATTTTAGTCAGATGATTTTTCTAATAATATTATGATTAAACTACAGTTTACGGCTTTGAAATGTTTCTTGTTTGAAGTATGATTTTTTTTTTTTTACAATAATTATGTTTTCCATTTGCAGTATAGTAAATCTGTCCTGCGGTATGAAACGCTCAGATGAAACGGGTGTGTTTGTGTAAAATAAAACAGTCGATTACAGTACGAATTGCGATTGTACTGCAAGTGCAACGCTTATTGTAATTGGTGCTTTTATAAGTGTGTTAAGAGGTATTTCCACATCGTAAAATGTGTTTTAATCGTCTTACAAAGGCTATATGTAATGATTGAAGTGGAGTTTTGGAACTAAAAATAATAAAACAAAAAAGTCGATTACAATAGGGGTTGCGATTGTACCGAATGCAACGCTTAAAGCTACGATCACATTTATCCGTTGTTTTGTTGCATCCACTTCCGCATACGTTATCCGCTGTCAGTTGACAATAGTGTCCGCATACGTTATCCGCTGTCAGTTGACAATAGTGTCCGCACGAAAACATAAAATAATGCAAATACTTTATCTTCACCTGTGTTTTTGGGCTGTATAAATCCAAATACGAAAAGAAAATGGGGACGCGGGACCAACCCACAGTGAGTTTTAAAAAGAAAACATATTTTACGTTATGTATGTGTCTGTCACAATGACTCGTTCCACCTACTGGGGTGGGGTTTGTTTACCCCCAACCCTAACCCAATACAGTGATGCTAACGTTAGTGAATGTATTGATACTAGATGGGAAAATATAACATCTATGATGTATGGAAGTCACTTGCTAAAACACGTATCATATCATTAAGTCCATATTCATGAAGGGATGTATACCGAGGTCAGGAAACACCCGAATATGACGTCACTTTGAGGGAATTCTTATCCACATCCATTGTATGCTTCTAGTCAGGTGGCTTAGCAACTTTAACGTTACGTGGCCGATAAAAGCACCAAATTTGGTACGGACCTTCTATTGGACCTATTAATTGATTTTAGCCTAGGAGCCGTCTTGACCGTTTCCGATTTTCCAATATGGCCGCCAGCGAAATTGAAATATCACATATCTCTGGCTGTAGAAGTCACAAATAGACAAATTAGGTATCAAATCAAGTGTTTTTGAGGTCAGATTCCGGGCAAGGTACCTTGCATATGTCACTCATTTTCAAGATGGCGCCCAAAATCCAATATAACTGTTAACCTGTCTCTGGAAGGTTTTCTGTGTCGATACAAACAAATGTAATTTGATTAAGACCCCATTTTATGATTTGATACCTAATTTCTCTGTCTGTGATGTCTACAGCCAGAGATATGTGATAGGCCTATTCCAATTTTGCTGGCGACAATGTTGTATTTTGGTGGCCATCTTGAAAACGAGTAACATACGGAAGGTACCTTGCCCAGAATGACTTTCACTGACCTCAAAAACACCCGATTTGATACCTCATTTGTCTATCTGTGACTTCTACAGCCAGAGATATGTGATATTTCAGTTTCGCTGGCGGCCATATTGGATTTTGGCCACATCTTGAAAAATCGGAGACGGTCAAGAGGGCTCCTAGGCTAAAATCAATTGATAGGTCCAATAGAAGGTCCATATCAAATTTGGTGCTTTTATCCGCCACGTAACGTTAAAGTTGCTAAGCCACCTGACTATTATAATCAGACCCTGATACGTAGAGAGAACGAAATTTTATGTTATGTTTTGTTTTGAACATTCATTTTGCAAAACAGATTTTTGTTTTAAAAATACGTAATATGGTATTTTATCAATACCTATTTTTCTCTTAGAGAAGAAACATACCCACCTTTCACCCTACCCTAGCACAAGTTTTAAATACATACATATTTATTTATGCAAGTTTCAAAACAACGCCTATGAATAACATTATATAAATATTTACTATAAAACTTTTTAAAAGTTACCTGTTAGCACTGCTATAACAATCATATAGGTCCATATCTGTAATATTCCATTCACAGTCTTCATTTTGAAAGACGTCTCTAGCCAGCTAATAATATTATTCTAACGGTAAACGGATAATGACTAAACGTGCGGAGAGATATCCTTCCACGGTTAACTATCACATAGAAAAGCAGACGACAATCCCAATAGACTAATGCTCCGTCAGGCCGGTCTGTCATGTGACACCGAAGCGCAGTTTGTGATAGGCGCCCAGTGCCTGTGAGATATGTTTATGAATTAGGAAGCCGGGGGTTGAGTATCTGGAATGTATCGTATGACAGATTAACGTAGCTCGGCGTAACGGGAATTATTTCACAGGTAGGTACCGGACTATAGGCGGATTAATACAATCGATACACCGCATTGATCGATCAGAAATCACACAATAGAGGACAAATTAGTTTGTGATATTTAAAAGTAGCCTTGACGCGGATTAGATACGGTTTTATGTTCGTTAAGAAGATTAGGATTTTGTGTCAGGAATTTTGGTCAAAGTACAGTAATTAGCTACGTATTATTTACAAGTCTGTGTTATACTGTTTACAAATATACCATTTAAAACAGCACAGGTATTGTACGACAGGAAACGCGAACTAATCTTTTAGACTTTCCTTCAAAATATGAAATAAAAACTACCCATATGGATTTACTTCGCTCTCTCTCTCTCTCTCTCTCTCTCTCTCTCTCTCTCTCTCTCTCTCTCTCTCTCTCTCTCTCTCTCTCTCTCTCTCTATCATTATCTTTCTGCGTCTCTCTGTCCCTGTCTCTCTCTGACTCTTACTGTCTCTCTGTGTATCTCTCTGCCTCTCCCCGTCTTTCTCTCTCCGTCTGTCCGTCCGTCGGTCCGCCCGCCCGCGCTCCCACCCTTTCGCCCCCTCTGTCTGTCTGTCCGTATGTCTGTCCGTCCGTCCGTCCATCTGTCTCTCTGTCACCACCTACATTTCCTAATATCTAGCCTGAACCTTTTTCTGTCGACATCGCAGAACATGATTTAAACATAGACATGTTTGACCAAGAAGTCGATTATTTTGGTGTTAACTGTTAATTTGTTTTTAGACATGCTATTCTAAATATGTTTTCTCAGTTTAACCATAGCTCACTTTTAAATTATCTCTCACACATCGGCATGGAATAATTCCCTGTTAGCCATACTTTTTACCCATGGGAAATGAGAACCATCTTATACATTTGCTCTTTAAAAAATACGTATCACATCACAGCATAAATCAATATTCTTCTTTACACTAAAGTGACACATATGTCTATACACGAAAAAAATGTGTGCATTTTTTCGTGAATTAAACGAAAAAGCTTTAATTTGCATATTTAAATAAACAGATTGTTCCCAAGGGTATGCGCAGATTTCTTTTAGCGGTGGTGGGAGTGTGGATGTTCCATAATGCATAAAATGTCATCTGCCTGCAAAACACTGGATATATACACACACACACACACACACACACACACACACACACACACACACACACACACACACACACACACACACACA